>JAVQJF010080164.1:0-10102 GCA_036023855.1 Gadopsis marmoratus | reverse complement strand
CCCCCCCCCCCCCCCCCCCCCCCCCCCCCCCCCCCCCCAGAGGAGGCAACAAGTGAACATTTTGTCCTCCAAGTTGATGTGTTGAAGCAGGATGTGGTCTGATCCAACAGTTGAGCTTCTGTAGCAATGCTGGTTCTGATAGAAAGGTGTCCGAACACACAGAGAATCGCAGTTTGCTGCATATGGGGCTGCGTAGCTGCAGACCGGTCAGGGTGCCCATGCTGTCATAATGTTATGGCTGATCAGTGTATATATATACACTACATACAGTGTATATATATAGTGAATATACATATATACACATAATATATGGTGTATATTCCTTCTTACACCACAAAGATGCAGAAAGTCTCCTCTCCACTCACCTATGTCAGAAGAATGACCTGAACTGCCTAAACCAACTACAAAGAGACCTGGTCATGTAAGACAGAATTATAGACCGTTAGTGGTGCCCTTTTCATGCTGGAGTTCTGATTTATGGCAGGTTTCTTCAAAACAAAATGAAAATAGAATTCGCAATTGGCCAGCCAGAGCAAGCCGGCGCAGCTCAGCCCAGCAGCATGAAAAAAAAGCCTTTAGTGAACATGGATGCTCTTTGGAAGCATGCATGTTAGTGGCTCACCTGCCCCTATGCCAGAGGTGAGGGTTGCAGTTAGCGGGGTTTTGGTGCGGGGGTTGATCTCGGCCATGAACTTGAAAAGCAGCCCATCGTCGGCCATAGCCCAGATCACACGGGGCATTGGGAACATAGCACCCAGCAGGCTACCAGGGGGGAAGACCAGGATATATAGTATCCACACTTACACCCATGAGATTGCCATGAAACATACAGTACATGAACAGAGACACCAGCTCACATATACAAGGAAACTCATATAGTACACAGACAGTATGTTTGCACAACATAATATACTGTATATTGTATATAACATGCACTATAAGAATAATACTTACATGCAGGAACATGTTTAATATCAAAGCATACCCCACATACACACACACACACAGAAATATCTATATGTGTGTGCCTGTTTATCTGAAAGAAAAAACTACAATACATGGCCATGCAGTTTAAACTAATGGCAGACCCATGCAGGTGTGTGAAGCTGCTTACCTGGTAGACAGAGCACAAAGAGAGCCTACAGCAACAGCGTATTTGGCTCCTCCCCAGCCAACATAATTAAAAGCTACAGGCAGAGGGCTGTTGCTGTCCAGCAGGTAGTATGGCATCATGAGGGTGAGGGCAGCAGAAACACCAAAGTATGCTACAAAGCAGATGAGCAGTGAGGATACGATGCCGATAGGGATGGCTCTCTGGGGGTTCTTCACCTCTTCACCTAGGGCGTAGAAGGTGAACAAACACTGCTCAAAAAGACACTTCTGTCATTAAAAGCTCTTTCATACTTGCATTGAATTTTTAAAAGGAAACAATGTAAAATGTACTTCAATAAAGAGTAAAGACTGAGGCGTGTACATAGTTAAGTTGCCTGCAAGGTGCTGATACTGTATTCAGGCAGTTAACTGTAGCATATCATTTAGAAGTTTGACATCTCAATTTCAAATATATATGTCAAGTTGTCATGATTGGCTGGGTCACCATTATATATTTTCTCCAGTGTCATAGATCAGAAAAACTGCTTTGGTTGCATTGACAAGTACGTAGAACATTTTATTAAAAGTAACTGAACTGTACACAACTTCAGTTGACCCTGTAAATAGTTTGGATGGAATAGGTCATTTACTTTCAGAGACTTTTGCTTTTAATTTAAATAGCCATTAGTGCTGCTATAACACTGCTTTTTGGTAACTATTCATACTTTAATGCAAGGTTTGAGCAGATTGTATAGACCACTCACTCTGTTATTGGCAGAATTCCAGTAAATGTGGAAAACCGGGCAAACAGATGCATTTAACAAACATTTTGCATGGTATTTTGCAACAAATTGAACAAGGAGCTTGTGTTCTCCATGCACCCAGAAGACTGAAACACCCAACTATTCAGCTGCCTGTGTATTTCGCAACAGAGCTTCTCAGGCGAACACTCGCGTCTTGTTCTGCAGTGAAATCACATTGCGACGATGGAGCGTGTATAACGCTGTCTGGATCCTCTCCTAAACCACAATTTATGACAAGTGACAGCTGCTGATTGGCCCCGATTGCTGGAAGATTGGGCATCATAAGCATAACAGTGGTAACAGTTGTGTGGATGTATGTGTGCCTGTCTCTGTGTATGTGTGTGTGTGGAGGGGGAAGGGATAATGGCTTCATGCCAACTCTAACTCTAAACTCTAGGTAGCCAGAATACACACACACACACACACACACAGAAGATATAAGGGGCTTTGGGCTGGCTTACAGTACTACAAGCCAAAGTAAACCAATCATTCAGGGTTAGCTTTGTGCTAGCCAATTAGAAGAGGAAAAAAAAAAAAGAGGAGTGGGAAAACCCGGGGGGCCAGACAGCAGGCAAGCTGGATGAAACTCGTGCTTTATTACAACCCGGAGGCCTTGACTCGATTAAACAGAACTACCTGCATAAAGACACACACCTATTTGCAGGTGTAGATCTGTGGAGAAAAAAGCAGGGAACATCTTCTCAAAATACGCCCCTAACCTGCATCACAGTGCCAAGAGCAAAACTGGGTTAAACGCACTAAACGTCATCTTTTCTCTGTGTTTTCTGGTTTGATCCAGCACTGACCTGTGGTGGCGATGCAGTCAAATCCAACAAAGGCATAGAAGCAGGTAGCAGCTCCAGACAGGACGCCTGTGAAACCAAACGGCATGAAGCCACCAACTCCTAACCTCTCTTTGGCTGGCAGGACGTTTGTCAGACTGAACAGGGAAGTACAATTAAAATCGACAGAAAATAACCTGCATTGGAAGAATTTGTTGTTTTAAAGGGTCCATTTACCCAAGTCACAAAAACCAAAAGTAGTTCCAATAAAATCTTAGGATTAGTTCTGTGGAATAGCTAGAGCAGATGTTTACCATTTCAGGTGAAAATGTAGTATCACATATGACAAAGGACGCTTCACAGAACATTGAGTGTGTATGCCCACGTTCTTACTTGAGGCTGGAGTTACTGGTATAATTGGCATGTAGGATCTCCTCAGGGTCTATCTGCCAGTTCTTCAAAGTACCTTTGACCAGGCCAGAGACCACCATGAAGAGCAAGACCAGGATGTTGATGCATGTAAAAACCTTGTTCACCATCGCTGACTCTTTGACCCCAAATGTTAGCAGACCTTAGAAAGGGAGGAGACACAGAAGGGAAAGAGAAAAACGTGTTTGGAGCAAGCGGGACCGAAAGAAGGAATGAAAGAATGAAAGAAAGATGTTTTCCTACTTGTGAGGGTGATTATGATGATAACAGCAAACATGTCAGGGTACTCTGCCAGTATACCCGGCGCATTCATGGACATGTGCTCTCTGCAGAACTGCTCTATGCGCTTCCCTACCAACTCGTCGAAGGTAGCGCTCCATGCACGCGCCACACTGGAGGTACCTGAGATGGAGAAAGACCAGTTGAGGTCGATTTCGTTGTGTCTGTGACCTTTTCCAGTTTTGCCACCAGCTACAGGTTCTGCTGTTCTATCTACGTGAACACAAGCACCCAAAAGGAATCAACAGAGTAGTAAATACTGTTGCAGCATGTTTACCAATAATATAGGAGAGGATGAGGTTCCATCCCGTGATGAAGGCCCAGATTTCCCCTACAGTCACATAGGAGTAAAGGTACGCGGAGCCTGTCTTGGGAACACGAGCTCCAAACTCAGCATAGCACAGACCAGCCAACACTGAGGCTGAGGCTGCTATCAGGAAAGACAGCACAATAGCAGGACCTATGGGGGACAATGGACATCATATGATTAGAGCTTTTATGATTTGTCTCACATAACACATCTTTTAATCATTTACATTAACTTACCTGAATTCTCTCGTGCAACGGCACCGGCCAGCACGTAGACGCCAGCGCCCAGCGTGCTGCCAACGCCCAGGGCCACCAGGTCAAACGTGTTGAGGCATCGGGACAGGCGGGAGTCCTCTGTGTTACAGTTCACCACCTTCAGCCTCAGCAACTGTTTTCCGAAACCCAGAAGCTTCTCCAGCGCCATGGATCACAGCCTTGCCTCAGGTCCGGGAGGGGAGATGGAGATGAGCGACTGGGGTTCAGAGGTCACAGGGGAGAGGTCACACACACCTTAATAGGAGAGAAAAGATGAGTTGCAGTGATTTAATGTTCCTCACACTTCGCGTGTTTTAAAATCAGCACAGAACCTTTTATTTTCAGCCTTGGCATTAGCTGGTGGCTGAGCCAGCTCTGTCTAGTGTACGAAAATGTTTTTGTGATAGAAATGTTCACAAGGCAATTCTCAGGGATCTTGAATGAAAAGGTCACCTCAGGAGTACAAACTGATTCAGTATTATTCTGAATATAAATATAGACCAAAAGTAGCCTGGATGACGCTGGAGATGAGTAGCACATCGTGTTTATGTGAAAGTATGCAGAGGCCACACTTGAAGTTACATTACACACTGGGTTATAGGGGTACGTGTGCTTGACAAACTTGTTGCAAGTAGAACACTGATTCTCGGGGTCATAACGCAACCCAAATCTAAAATGTGTGACTGCTAGCAAAAAAACCCTGGGGCCTATAGGAATAATCAATCCTGTTGCTCACGTATGTTACATAACACACCATAACTCACAGGAGAGGACCGGACAGAACAGAATGTTCGACGCAAAGAGAATTATAACTCATGACAAAGAAACACTTTCTTGAATCCTGCCATGGAGACTCACCACATTGTGTTGCTCCCACACACAGCAGAAGAAACAAAACGTAACCAGACTCTTAATATTTACAGCATGACTGTGCAGGGTCATAGAGTACAAACAAGGACATGGCGCCATGATTTTCTGTGCTCAAAGTAAACAGAAGTGATAGAAAGCAAATAAAATATGTAATGGGCCAAAGTACACGCAAAAAGAATGTGAACTGTGACAAGCACATTGTCTTTTAATAAGTAAAAAGAGAAACAGGATTTAAAACCTTTAAACTGAAATTAAAGGGGTTCTATTGCACATACAGAAGATGATGTCATCAGGGTTATTTGTCAAACTTTAGAAAGCTCCTCTAGAGCCACAGGAGACATTATACAACTGCTTTCACAGGCGGGGCAGATCTCCACGTGATGTAACATGGAATTCATGCGTAAAATCGTTCACACTTTATATTAAACATTGTCTTCTGATGTCACCACACACAAACATAGACTCATTAAAATGGGATGGTGTGTTGTCATAAAAAATAAGATAAGATAATCCTTTATTAGTCCCTCAGTTGGGAAAATGTGGAGATACGTTAAAAAGATGGGAAGGAAGGAGCAGCCAACGCAGTTTGAAACTATCTCTACCCTCTGGAGGCCAAACACAGCTGTAAAATGTCTTTCCTAAGTGGTTGCTGAGATGATTCTCTGGTAGTAGTACCAAGTAGTCTGTACAACATCTCGTGCACATTCTCCAGTACTGAGCTCATGTACTGAGAGGTAATACTTGTCTGGAAGTAGAAAAACATGGAGGGCAGAGAGAGGAATGGCAAGAGGGGGGGATGGGGTATAAACATCAACCTGCAGCAATGTAAGTCAAGCTGTGCCGGTCTGGCAGAAGTGGTAAAGTGGTAAATCCCGTAGGAGAGAGAATGGGAATTGAGAGAGTGACACGCAGTAGCAACAACAACGTCATTCATTTCCTAATAATGGCACCTCCCACTGACATGAGGACATAAACGCAGAAAGGTCATGTGGACAGTGCAACAGTCGTGTCACACCTCACGGAAACTTCCACATAAGGGTAAGCTAAGGTAACAACCTTGTAGCCATTTCTTTTCCTTCCAGAAAACATTCAGGCACAGATCCAACTTTGGCCTATTAGACCACATATAATATACATATACTGTATGTATATCCATATGCAACAAACTGCGATGCACTGTGTGTTCTGTTTCTATCAGAACCAGCATTAACTTTTTAAGCAGTTTGAGCTACAGTAGCTCCTCTGTTGAATCCCATCAATGAGCCTTGGCCGGTTGCCTGTCGCTCACCGGATATCTTTCCTTGGACCACGTTTGACCCAGCCATCTAGCCATCACAATTTGGCCCTTATCAAAGCCGCTCACTTTTTTCCTGCTTCAACACATAACCTTGGAGGACAAAATGTTCACTTGCTGCCTAATATATCCCCCCCCCACTGACAGGTGCCATGGTAACCAGATAATCAATGTTCCTCACTTCACCTGTCAGTGGTCATACAAATATGGCTGATCAGTGTGTGTGTATGTATATATATAAATATCCAATGAATACACTGGTATACAAACAAAGTTATTATCTGCAGTGGGAGGAGTTTCATGTGTCTCCTAGAAAACCACCAAACAACCAAACACCTATTATGGTATGCCACAACCAGCAACCAGCCACATTACAATAGTATATACAATAAAAAATGCTGAATACAAAACCACAGATACTATAATGTGATTGAATCTAGTCAACTTACATCTAAAAAAATTTATTTCCTTTATACATGACAAAACACTTATTAACAAGCTGTCTCAACGCTGAACTGAGAAGTACTGAAAGTACTACCACAATGAAAGAATTGTGTTTCTTGTCACACCAAATTGTCCCACCGTGCTCAAGCTGAAATTACAACACAAATCAGAAGAGATTACGTTCAGCCTCTCCCACTTGCAGCTGCTATCTAGCGTAGAGTGCCGTCACTATTGTTTACAAGGTGTCATTGATCATGAATGGTGCTGCATGACAGCAGTGAGGCTCTTTAGAAATGGTGTGGAAAGAATTACACAGGTGCAGGCTCTCTTATTGTACACCATCGTGGTACTACACTCAATTATGAGCCTACAAATGTGCATTTTTATTAGACCTACAGTCGATTTATTGATTAATACATTGACAGAAAATTAATCTGAAACAATTTTGATAATCAATTCTTTTGTTTTGTTTTGGGGTTTTGGACCATTGGTCGGACAAAACAACACATCTGAAGGTGCCGCCTTGGGTTTTGAGAAATTGTAATGGGCACTTTTCACCATTTTCTGACATTTAATAGACAATTAATCAACATACTAATCGATAATGAATATAGTCGTTAGTTACACCTACTTTTAATACACATTCTCTAACAGGATTATACTTCAGAGTTTGAATTTAGGGTTTCTTAGGGTTTTGTTTGTTGTGTTTTGTTACATACATGGTAATATATGGTTTATTGTACTGATATAAATGATATTACAGCCCAGCACCTGCAAGGAATTCATGAATGTAGTGCCTCTTGGAGGTAATCATACCCAAATAAAATTCCTCCTAAATATAAACTGAAAAGGAGCATAATCGTGTTTGCATTGAATTTACACATCATAGAAATAGTTCAGTTCCCAAATTCAGTGTATGTAACTGCATGTATAACAAGGGAAAGCATAGAGCAAATTAAGAGTATGTTTAGAGAAATTACTATGTTTACACATAATCCATTACTGTACCAAACCAGCAGGAGTAAAAATGCTGAGCCCCTGCTGATAGTATTCTTGTGCCCAGATAAATATTATTGTGATGATTTTTAGGTCTTGTGTGCCACATTAGTGTAAAATCCAGCACGTTCATTCATAAAAATCTTAAGAGTGAAAATACTATTCAAATATTCCTAGTCATAAAGGGCTGTCAGGACATGCACTGCATGCAAACACAGAAGAAAGTAGCCTCTATGAGCCACATGACCCCTCACTGACCGGCAAACACATGTTATACTACTGCTGAGTCAAAACCGTCTTCTGCCAGTACAGGTCATCGGACCAAATAATGACACCTTAAATGGAAGGGAAGTCAACAATTCAAAACAACCGTATGGGTTTGAAACAGGAAGCAAAACTACATACACATAGCCTTCAATGTCAACACTGCAGACCTGAATGTCAAAATGGCAATAACCTGTTACCGCATGGAGGAATAAGGAAATACATGGAGTACTTACTTGAAACCACCTACAGATACGCTTCCCCTGCTGTTCTGAGTGGAACGCTTGAAAGAACGGTGACAGAACGAGGGAATAAACTACGTATTTATTTACTGTCCTTCAAGCTGTTGTGAAGAGTGCAGCGTGTTTGATGGTGGCCGTTCTGAAATAGACTCTGGAGGAATCACATGGCTTGGCTATTCCAAGCAGCGCGCGCACACACACACACCCACACACACACACACATACAAGCACAGTCAAACTATAGCAGTAGCTGACTGACCGTGAAAACCGTAATAAAGACTTTTTTACAGTAATATCTCCGGATGCCTGTATCAGTCCCAGTAACTCAGCTTATCTACAAAAGCAGCAGCTTTTTCTAACAGAAGTAAACCTCAGCAAGCTCTAACGAGTGGCGTTAACTGGTGGCTGCATCCCGGCAAGCCTTTACGTTAGTGTAAATCATGCGTGCAAGTGCATACAGTCATACATGCATGCTTTGTTTGAATTCACTGTAATTAAATGGTTATTTACACAGTAATACCACAACATTAAACACCAAAGCTTCAAAAGTGTACGGATTAAAGCTACAAAAAACCTGCAAAATTCTGGCTTTAGAAAGCACGAGCCCCTCTTATCTTGGTGTACCCACACAGACACACGTACACGACCCGCTGCCCATTGAACACGTATTTGGCAGACAGTACAGCACATGTCGATGTGATGAAAGCAGTGCCCATCAATGGGAGGGAGCGGATGAGCAGGCGTGATCCTTTAGGACCAATGGAAGCAGAGATGAATGTGAAACTGCTCGACGTTTAGGACGGCGTCCTTCTCAATAGTACTACAAAGTAACTGCAATCATACGGCGGTAATTTGATGAAGTGCATTTACTAAAAAAACAAACAGAATATATAGTAGATTGAACACATTTCAGAGGGTCAGTGGAGATTTGGCCTGGCAGAGTTCCCCTGTAAGTCCCTCTACAACAGGATGGAGCTTAAACTAACACCTACTCCTGTTGCCACTTTCAAAAGATTCTTGACTCCACTGACATGTCTTCCTCTTGAGTCTTTCTACTTGACATACCTGATAGCAAAGGCCATGGAGAGAAGTATTAGACAGTGGCTTAACTTGACTTTACTGACATAACAGCATTGCCTTACACTGTTTTAGGGATGATAATCAGTGAGATTATCAGGGGGAAAAGATTTGGCCATGCCTGTAAGCCTATAAATCTTCAAATATGCATACATTAGAGTGCACATATAAGCAGCCTCATCTCTCTGGCTGTTCCTCTGTCTCTCTCGCTGAAGTGTACTACATTATGTTGGGAGGATAATGTACGTGGTTCGACGTTCCTTCACTGTTTTGGAGTAATTTAGTTCTTCTATACACATACGCTCATCTATATGGGTGTCCAGCTGAGTGGAACTGCTTCTGGCGGAGGGGTCACTGAGGAGAAGGAACGGCATGCGACAGTGTAGTGTTGACTGCCGCTTGAAGATTCCCATCTATTCCCATGCCGTACATCATTCTGTACATCTGATGCCGCCCAACTCTGCTAGGTAGACATCACTCTATTAAAAGCATAACTCTCCAGTGAACCGTCCATCAGCATTACCAATATGTGATTACTTGTTATGTTTGCAATAATGTCCTCGCGTGGTCTTCATTACACCGCTTACTTAGACCAATTGCATCTTTTGGTCAGCACATGTACACAAAGGAGTGATGTGTTACTGTTTCACCAACTTTGACCCCACTGGGTCACCTTGAACTTGTCAGGCATGGGGATTTGGGGGTCAGTCTGACAGGAACGGGCAAAACGTGCCGTCCACCTGTCCGAACACACAACATCCCTAATCTCATCCTCTTCCCTAATACATATTATATATAATGATCCCACTGTGGCTGAGAGGATAGTGCGGTTGTCCATTAACCCCAGGGTTGGTGGTTCGATCCCAGCTCCCGCTGTCCGCATGTCAAAGTGTCCCTGGGCAAGACACTGAACCCCGAGTTGCCCCCGGTGGAGGCCAGCATGGCAACTGTGTCCCCATCGGTGTA
>JAVQJF010080162.1:0-12521 GCA_036023855.1 Gadopsis marmoratus | reverse complement strand
TGTGTGTGTGTGTGTGTGTGTGTGTGTGTGTGTGTAATCAATGTGGCTTTTGTGGCATCTGAGAGAGCAGCACAGCTCTGATGTGTGCTTTGTATTTCATATTGTTTCTGGTGGCTGCTGCAGGTCAAACCCTGATTGGTTTGTCCGTTAAAGCCACCAGTTAATATCAAAACTGTTTTATATTTTATTAATCATTTGTACATGTAGCCTTTACTTCACTGTGAGAAAGAGTCCTCATTTTTCAAACGATGCTGTCAATACAACGCTAGGAGTCGACAGCCATGCTAGTGGCTCTGTGGTGCTTTGAGCAAAATGCTAACAGCAGCATGCCAACATGTTTACAGTGACAATGCTGACATGCTGGTGTTTACAGGTAGATGTTTACCATGTTCACATCTTAGAAACTTGCAGCAGAGGCCTTTAGTTTTGCAGGAATTTGGTTATAAATAAAGATTTGGACAATCCTGTTCTGTTCTTCTATTTGGTGAAACATGGCGCATAAGCGTAGAGTAACGAACCGTATTAAATTATAGATGATACATGAAGCAGTTTCACAAGTCAAACTGGAGAAGCTGAGCCTCAGCTGCTTCACTCTACATCTGTAGTTCTGCTTGAATAGTAGAGCATCAGTCCGTCTGTTTGCACCCTGATAGCTGGAGTCTGGCACAGCAGTGCTGCTTCATTTGCATGGTCGATGTAGTAAACCATAGTATTTTATTGTGCAGATTCCCTTTTAACTCCTCCGTGTTGTGTTTGGATGCTATATAGCGGCATGGCCAATGTCATCCAGCAGGCGGATACATTTTTCACCCAGATGGTGCTCAGGCAGGGCTATTAGTCACACATAGCTTCAGCCCAACATGGAGCTAATTTCAATATCTCCAGAAAATCATTTGGTTCCAGCATCTAAAAATATCCAGATTCATAAATTCCCAGACAACACTGCCTGCGCTGCCGTCTCCTGGTCTAAATTTGATGATGGTATCAGTTGTCTAAGATCTGGAGGATTTCTTTCATTCGTGGATGTATCACACTGCTGTATCTTTTTAGCATTGTGTGTTTTTACAGCTGTCAAATCCTTTAAGATGTTTAAAGTAGGACGGTGTAGCCGCAGAAATAGACCAACAGATGGCTTTTGACTGATGAGAATTAGTCTGTAGATTATATCAGTATTAGTGCTGTTCATACAGAACATTTAGCTGCTTTTAAATGTGCTAATAAAGAAGTAACTGACTTGAATAAATCTTAAATTTGAAACACGTAAACATTTTTGGAGAGGCTTGGTTTGCTTTAAAGCTGCTGTAATCAGCACCTTCAAATTTATGCTCTTTTTGTCCAAAAAAAAAAGAGTCAAAAACCCAAAGATATTCAGTTCATCATATAAAACTGACAAAAGCAGGAAATCCTTTTCATTTTTGCTTACAAATTGATTTAAAGAGTTAATCGATTATCAAAACACTTGCTGGCTACTTTTCTGACCTTCGACTAATCAGTTCATCGGATCATCATTGCAGCTCTTAAGTGAAAACATGAAAGTCTTTAGAACATTCAACAACACTCCACAGCTCATAATCAGATCTGAAATAATCCCTTTTAATTTGAGTTTTGCACCCTGCTACCGACACATAATGCTGAATGTATTTGGATCATAAAATGCACAAATCGGAGCAGGTGAAACTACATTAATTTCCTTTGTGGCTGTGTATGTCAGTAGTGTTTGATGTCTGATGGTGACACAGATATCACAGAGACCGTTACAGTGTGTCACCTTCTTGTTCCCTCTCAGTGAGGAGCTGAAGCTGGCCTCCCAGAAGTCTCAGCGACTCGAGGAGGTACTGACCTTTCCATCGGTTTTTATTATGTAAACAATTTCCTTCATCCCATCATAGATCAGGATTGGTGATGTGATTAATAGGTCTAGGCATAGTGAGGATTTACTTCCTGGTGTGGAGCTCAGACGGGTTTATCTTCTATTTAAATACCTCTCTGTTTGTGTGTGTGTTCGTCTCGCAGCACAGCGAGGACCGCAGCAATCAACGGCCAGACGAGAAGACCAGGTAAGAAACCAGGAAATATGTTCTTCATATGTATGTACTCTTTATTTTTATTACAATATAGTTTATTAAGAAACGTACAGTAACGATAGTTTGAGACCAGAAATACATTACACACACAAACAACTTGCACCAACATCGGATGGAATACAAATAAAACTGCATCATTTACATTTTCCTTCCAGATAAAGCTTACATTTTTCATCTTTCATATATATATACATAATGTAAATTGTATTGATTTTTAACATTACATATGAAATTGAACAACACAGTGCCGTTTACATTCTCAGAGATAAGAATAAAAAACATAATTAACTTAAAATAATTATTTTTTAAAACACCAGCTAAAATAATCGTGTACATTTTGCTGATAACATGGAGTCTTTTTAGACCATGATATAACTTATTTTACTTAAGCAAAGTATCTCAGTACTTCATGGACCAGCAGCAGTTCGATGGATGGTTGAGTTTTTACACGTATTGGTTGTTTGGTCTTATTTTAAGCCCTTTCTAAGTCTGGAAACAAACGGCACTTTGCGTCATCTCGCACGTCTCGGCTCAGCAATCGGGATTAAAACCACCGAGCAGCGGCCGAAGTTGAGAGTGAACGTTTGATAAAGTGGGGATGATGATAGATGGCAGGATGGCAGTTGAGCAACAGAAGTGACGGACGAGGGATCTGAGGCACAGCTGACGGTGGTGTTGGCCGGAGGGGAAATGAAGAGGTGACAATTAGAGCAGAAGTAATCGGTTTGGAGGGAGAATGTGTTCTCAGGTGAACATGTCAAAGAACAGGAGATGTGATTCAGTGAAACTACCTGCTTCATTTATCAAGAAGGCTGTAGAGATGTTGGCGGGGCGTCACTGGTCTGGACAACTTATTTTGAAGGCAGGTGGTAAAATCTAAAAACCAACTTTAATCCGCCGAGCCACAGCTAATATGGATTTATGTTGACTCCCTGGTTTCTCACTGTCTTATTACTTGGCTGATGGAGTTGTAAAATCTAGCATCATTTAATAATAATAATAATAATAAGCTGGAATACAGTCTTCAGTGAAGTCAGGCTCATGTGTACAGTAGAGTCAAGGGCACGGTTTGATTTCACAGGTGGAAGGGACACAATGAAGTCGAAAAAGCTATTTATTTACCTGCATTGATATTATAGTTAGCCTGTGGAGTTTTTCACCACTAGTAGCGCTATGGAGCCATGTTTTGATAGATGGGTCCACATTGGGGTCCTGCCGGCGGTTTTACGCTGTTCTGATGATGGACAGTTGGTGGCGGCAACGCACAAAGAAATGTGAAGAAGACGACTGCAAGCTAGGAAACATGGATGTAAACAATGCAGGATTTAAAATACCTTTGAAGAATTTTAAATGTTTCACGAGGAAGGAAATGCATTGAACACGTTTGTTAGACGGATTCACACAATGCGAGAAACTCCACAGTTATTATAATCAAACTGGTCTTCATGTCTTTCAAGTCAAACTGAAAAATGTCTGTATTATTAATTCTGACAATTATATTTAGTTTCCTTGATCGAAAACTGTGACTGAGCTAAATCTGTATTTACATCTTTAACCGAAAGCCACAAAATGAGATTAAAATGAAACATGTCGAGATACATTGGTATTCTCTAAATCACCACATTTCTTACTACAGACAAACCATCTCTAATCAGGAAACGGAGGGGGAAATAAACTTCCAGAAATCCACTGGAGCCTTAATCTCAGACAAAGACCGGGAACTGGAAACTCTGAGGAATGAGGTACGAACACGTGACTTTAATCTCGCTTCTTTAAAACTTCATTCTGTGTTATCTGAGCTGTTTTAAGAGATTTATCTGCTTGTTCCGCCGCAGATCGCAGTGCTACGTGGAGAAAACGCCATGGCCAAGACGCTGCAGTCGGCCGTGGACACGCTGGAGAGAGACAAAGCTCAGCTGCAGAGCCGTGTACACGGTCTAGAGCAAAGGCTCATGGGAACGCAGGCCTCAGAGGGAGAAGACAGGGAAGCTCCTCCCTCAGGTGAGCAGACCGTGATCAGAGCGTTCACACTGTTCTGGAAAGGAGATGTTTCTTTTCATCAACCTGCTTTCTGACTGATGGCGTGGTTCTGCAGGCGATGCAGCTCTGGAGCAGCTGAGGGAAGAGAAGGAGTTCGCTGAGGGACAGGTGAGA
Source organism: Gadopsis marmoratus (assembly GCA_036023855.1). NCBI lineage: Eukaryota > Metazoa > Chordata > Actinopteri > Centrarchiformes > Percichthyidae > Gadopsis > Gadopsis marmoratus. The sequence goes on along the minus strand of JAVQJF010080162.1, from coordinate 8,283 downwards.
CTGTCGGGATGCTTCCCAAAGGACATTTTTCATGTTCATGTTCAGGCTTCTCGGTTCTTCTCTGGGGCCACGTGAAGGTGTGACGTGTGTCCTGATTGTCTCTGTCAGATCAACTTCCTGAACAGTGTGATCGTGGACCTGCAGCGGAAGAACGAGGAGCTGAAGATCAAACTGAAGAAGCTCGCGCTGGCTGAGTTCAACGGCAACGATGGGACCGACGGGTACGAAATATATTGAGCAATAGAAATATACTATGATTCAGGGTTCGTACAAAGTCTTTGGAAAATGCTGTAAAAAACACTGTACGAACCCTGAATGGTTGCTACTTTTCTTTGTTTTACATGATTATGAATTAACTGTTGGTCAAACAAAACAATGCCGACAACACGTTGCTTAAAGGAACAGTGTGACATTTTGGGGAAAATACTTATTTGCTTTCGTGTCGGGAGTTTCATGATGAGATTGATACCACTCTCACGTCGGGCCGTTTAAATGTGAAGCTACAGCCAGGAGATGGTTAGCTTAGCTTAGCATAAAGACTGGAAACAGGAGGGAACAGCTAGCTTGATTCTGTCCAAAGCTAACAAAAGCAGTGTAAAAATGACACGTTGCGGTTTTATGGGGGCTTACGTGTTGATTAAGCCCTTCTGACACTTTATTGAGTAAATGTACAGGTTTTGGGGCTTTGGGCTCTGCAGGTGTGACACTCAAACCCAAATCCATTGGTTCCTACTGAAGACATGAACCTTATATATGAACCAAATATATAGTTTCATTTCCTAAAACAGCTGCTCGCTGTAGTTTTTGTCAAACGTTACTCAAACAGGAGGAAATAGTACAATTGTTGGGGACTATTTTTAGAGGCGGATGGATCCACTTTGGTGCTCTAGAGGGTGTTTGGGGCAGCAGGACGGTGTGTGTGTGAGTCCAAATAAACTACAGTGTGTGTGTCCATGGTGATGAAGGAACAACAGAGCGGCTCACTGATGTGTTTTTAACCGTTTTTAAACAACGACGGAGCTCTGTGGCTCAGAGGAGGAGGAGATATCAGGCTGTGATAAACACAACAATACTTGTTGGTAGACACATTCATTCATGGCGTTTGTTGACAATAGTGAAAATATAGAATATCACCGGACGTATCCTTTACATGGGCTCCTCTCACGTCTCCGCTCTTCTCTTTCATTTTGCCATGTAGGTTTGTTGAAGGTGTGTCAAAGCGGGAAAAGAAGGCGACCCCGCGTCTTTTCTGCGACATCTGCGACTGCTTTGACCTCCACGACACAGAGGACTGTCCCACTCAGGCCCAGAGCCCCGACTCTGTGCCTCACACCACCTACCACGGCAACCCGGCCGACGAGAGGCCCTACTGCGACATCTGCGAGGCCTTCGGACACGCCACCGAGTCCTGCAACGACGACCAGACCTTCTAGAGGCTCCCAAATGTCTAAACCCGCATTTTAATCCCTTTCCTCTTTCTTCTTCCCCTTAAACACAACTCACCTTTGACCAGCTACGTTTCCCACGATCCTGCCCGACATGCCTGACTAAACTCCCTTCAGGTTTTTCCATATCGTATTTTTATACTGTATTTATGCATCTCACTGGTAGCCACTGTCCTGACCTACATCCTTTTCTCCGCAGCTTGTTTTTCATCTAAACAGAAACGGTTCTGACTGTAATGCAGAATGCTCGTCCCAAATATGCTGCTTTGGTGCAATATTGATGTTTATAACGAAAAGGAGTCCGTCCTCTGCACTTGTCGTTTGCAACGTGTTGTTTTGCCTTTTAAGTTTGTTTCTGAATTAAGCGTAAGGGTTGTTCTTTGGGCTTTACTTGTTATTTAGCACAACAACAAAAAAAGATGCCACACAACTAAGCACAGCTCAAACTGAAGGGAAAACGAAGCACCTCTCCGACATTCCTCTTCTTCCGTACCACATTCCTCAGTCTGCACGGCTACAAACCAATCAGAGAGTGATACTGTCAAACGTTTTACTGATCTTTAACGTTTAGTACTAAAGTCCTCCTGTCAGTGTATCAACGTACGACGGAGTGTTTGGGCCCCCGTCAGGGAAATAAAGCATCTAAGACCCCAAGAAAAAAGTTGTAATGTTTCGTGAAAAAGGCGGAATGTTGCGAGAAAAATTCAAAATATTTTGAGAAACAAAGTTGTAATGTTTAAAGAAACAGCTTAAAGATCTTTAGACCTTCATTAACAATATTCATAAATCACTGACAAAAACATTTACTATATAGAACTGTAGAACTCAAGAGTAAATGCTAATTAAATTCTCCATCTTGGCTTCTTTTCCTTTTTTACTACGATAAAGTATTAAAATCTTGTACTGTTATGACTTTATTCTTGAAATATTACAACTTTTTTTTCATTCAACTGATTAGTTATTAGACTTTGTTGGTGGCCCTAATACTCCGTTTTTAAAATGTCAACCTATGGAAAACCAAAAATGCTTTGTAACATGTGCGAAGTTCAGTCTTGACCTTGGAAAAGTGCAGGTCTGCTGAGGGTTCGTTGTGTTTACTTCGTCTGTTGATGAAGACCGTGAGATGCAAGTGAAGACTGCAGGAAAGCAAAAGCTAGTAAGTGGACCTTGACTTAAAGGGCCACTCCACGGATTTTACACATAAAGGTCAGCTTACTTGTTTACTTACTTATTTGTATAAAGTGATTCTACAACATTTTTTGTATTTGACAAAACAATCTCACTACAAGGTCCGTGGAAGGTGAGGACTTCTCGTCTGTGTTGTCTTAAAATATGAGATTAAAAGCTCACCTACATTTGCATGGTAACGTGGCGTCTCGGCTCAAAAAGCTCCAGAACAGCTGCTAAATGGACCTTGTGATGAGATTGTGTAATTAGTTTTCCATAGATCAGCATGCGATTGATGCCACTGAGGGTTTCTGAGGATTTGTTGGAGTCGATGATGAAGTTATTTTGTTATTTATTGTCTGATCTTTCACTAACCAGTGATGCTCCTACAGGGAAATAAGATGGCACTGATTAAAGGGGTACAGTCTGTCCTAGGACTACTGTAGTATAGGTGGGAGTACAGGAAGTACAGGAAGTCACCCAGATGGAACTATACATGCCTCTACTAACTTAGTTTTGCACTGTCCACTTTTCAGCAAGAAACAAACTGCGCTTTAACTTTGTGTTTAAAGGTCAGTACAGATTATTCGCTGCCCTGTTTCATACTGCCCTCTTTAAAGCAAAATGTTTGACATTTTAGGAAATACGCTTATTTGCTTTCTGGCGGAGAGTTAGATGGGAAACCACAGCAGGATAGCTTAGCTTAGCACAAAGTCTAAACGGGCGGGAAACGGCTCGTCTGGCCCTGCTTCACATGTAACCCACGTAAAACAACGAATTGGCGTTTTACCACTTAGTTTATGTAAAATGTGGTTTTATCCGCCGCTGAAAATAGTCCCCAACAAATGCACTATTTCCTCCTGTTTGATTAACGTTTGACAAAAACTACAGTGAGCAGCTGTTTTAGGAAATGAAACTTTATATTTCTAACGTGTTTTTAAAGGTTAATGTCTTAAGTAGGAACCACTGGATTTGGGTCTGAATGCCACGCCTACACAGAGCAGCCGCCATGTTTTTTTCCAGACATTTGGTACATTTACGCAGTAAAGTGTCAGAAGGGTTAATATGTTTGTTTAATCTGCACATAACCCCCATAAAACGACAGCGTGCCATTTTTACACCTCTGTCTTTGTACAGATTAAACAAACGAGATATTTTGAGTTGATTAGTGAGATTTAGAGGTGCTGATAGGTGGATTTTGTTTGGACAGAGCCAAGCTAGCTGCCTCCCCTCTGCTTCCAGGCTAAGCTAAGCTAAGCTAACTGTCTGCTGAACTCCACCAATTTTACACATCCAAGTGTGTTTACAGGTGTTGTGGCGTACTGAAAAGTAGTATGAAGCCTTTTGTGTCTCTAGAGGGCGCTGCGCAAAATCTGATAAATGTGATGTCACCTGAGTCAAGTTTGAAAGTGAAAACATATCTTGGTGTGGAGTTACAAAGAAGTGAGCTAGCAGAGTAGCACAGTAGCCCGCTACTAGCATACCGGTAACACGCTCAAATCTCCGCTTGAACTGTCGGTGGTTGAGTTGCATTGTGGGTAATGTAGGCGACATGTTTTGACAAGGAAGAGGAGCTTCCCCTGCATCAAATATAAGTTTTTCAATTCTATCAATGAAGTAAACAAGCGTGTTTCCCAAAATGTCGAAACTATTTCTTTAAGTTGACCCTGTAGAGCGACATGTATTTGACTTGTCTTGTTCGTGAGCACAATTTTGGATCATATTGAATCTTCCAGTGTAACGCTGTATAATACATGATGCAACTAACCACTGACACTAGTCTTTGTAAATACTAATCGGAGGCTTCCTTCTGATAAATGTGTACACAGTGCCATGGAACAAAAGACAGCTTTTTATGTGTACTACATTTTATTTTTCTGCCCTGTTGATAAGATTGATATCGTATATGGATGGATGGGGGGGTTTGTATAGACTTAAAAACATTGTGTACTTTATAAGTGATGCGTCTAATTATTAGTGTCATGTTTTATATGTACCAGGTTTGGAAACGTTCAAACTATTTTACAGATGTTGACGTCGTGAACAATGTCACTGTTTTCTATGTTCTGTATACTCCTGAACAGACCAATACAAATACTAAGAAGGAAAAGGCTTGTGTTCATGTTTCGTCCTGCATTTTATTTTCCCCACTGTAGCTGTAAGTGAAGGGCTTTGCCTCGCAGCTGACAGATCTACATCCTCTCCGACAGCATTAAAACCCACTTTCTGGCTCTCAGGAAGACGTAGATTAGCTGCAGCACCGCTCATTATAGTTTCATCTCCCTGATCCATTTACTCCTGAGAGGTTCAGGCAGCACAAACAGCCTGCTCCATTTTTCGTGAACTCTTGAGGGCTCTTTTCATAAACCCAGATTAAACCGGGCTCACGGCACTAATTCAGGCTTATTTTCAGGAAACATTGTGTTTCTGTAAAGCTGCTCCTTACTGCTGCCCTGTGCCAATATTCACTCTCCTTTTGGGAAATGTCGGGCTCTTCAGCTGCTAAATGCTCCACCGTGTTCACCAGCTAGTCGCTATCTGTGCCTGCTGTTTGGTGCCGAGCACAGCAGGTTTTTACAGCTCGACAGTGCTGACAGTAGTAAAACAAAAAGTAATAAAAACAGTAAAATTGTTACCGGACAGATAAACAATGAGCTGTAAAGTCGAGGGGAGCTGCAGATTCAGCTGTGAAGATACTTTAGACTAAAAGAAGATATGTGCACAGGCCTTAACAGGGTTTGTAAAGTATTTTTAGAGTAAAATTCAAGCACCTTCGAGGTACCTAAACCAAAAATGTCCAGACTCTCAAGGCCTTAATCGTCACATCAAAATTGTTGCTGTAAATTCCAGCAGACAACAAATACAATAGAATAATTTTTCTTCAAATATTAAAATGTTTGTGTTGGTTTCCATTAGCGATTGTGTCGATGATGAAACACCAGATTACATTTGCATTCACGCATATTCCCAAACTTAAAACTGCTTAAATGAAGCATTTTCCAAACTATGTGATAAATCCGACATGAGCTGCTAATTGATTCTCAGCTCATCGGTGAGGAGCTCGTCTAACCGATAATGATCTTAACACTGATTAAGCCTGAACACTAACCAGGTCACAACCAGGACCAGGACCCGGCTGGTCTGGAGGGACACGTTTCCATATTACTGATTTATTAAAACCTTTTTTATTAATCTGTTTTTCCTGAGAATAAGCCTGACTTAATGAAGTTATGCCGGTTTAGCAGTAACGTTGCTTTATGAAACACTCAACAACAGAGATGCCCGCAACTGAAGATGCTCTTCCCTCCAAACACTGAACACAAACAACAAACAACTTTTGTGAATTTTATTAAGAAAACAAAACCATTGGACATGATAAAAACCGAGCACTACTGATGGAATAAATAAGTCAAACCAAACCATAAATCTGTACAAGATCTAAAGTGAAACAAAATGGTCCCAAGAAAAAAATAACATACAAGATTTAATATCTCACAGATCTTTTTTTTGTTTTTGTTTTGAAACACAGTTATGAGCAAGCTATAAGCAATCGGCTCAATCAGGTGAAAGCTACAACATAAGTGAGATTTCTTTTTAAAACTGAGTGTACATAATGCTGTTTATAACTGTTAATGTCAATACAATAGCATTTTAAGTTCCAGCGCTGCTGGACTGGGAATGAGGTATATGCTAATCCATCCTCTAAACCTTTTTTAATTTCTTTTCTCTCCATCCATGTGAATGCTGATTTGCTGAAATCTGATCAAGTAATTCTGCATTGTAAAGTTCTTCTGTAGCCCCTGTTATGTCATGTTATGAAGTGATTGGTTTGCAGTGTTTCAATCGATTCCAATCCATATAACTAAATCTTACGCATGTGTGAGGTTGTACATTAGAGGTCACAGGTCTGAATCCGTACTATGAAGTTCAAGTAAATTGCACAAATCTGCACAAAACCGAGAGCTTGACGCCACACGCGTATGGATTCAGCCAGTAGACAGCACCTTGAAGGAGGATAAAGACTGGACCCTTCTGTCTTGAGCTATAGAAACATGTGTAGTCAGAGTGAAGTAGTGATACACAGAACACGTACAGAGATGAGAAGTGATTAAATACGAGTCGTGAGGCGGATCAGATGGGAAAACCGGGTCCGTTTCTACTTCAGAGGGAGACAAACAACAACAAAGTGCCGCCTGAAGTAGACAGACCAGCTGACCAGGAAGTCTGACTTACCATTATTATTACTACTATGAGGTTTGCAGATGTCAAAATTTCCAGAAGACAAAACTAAAGTACTTCTGGGTAGTGTTCAAACTCCGGTCTGCAACTGTTTTAAAAAAGGAAAACTTCCACATTTTGGGAAACACACTTTCATGTATGTACATGTATGTAAATATGAAGCCACAGCCAGGCGTCGGTTAGCTTAGCACAGCACAAAGAGCGGAATCACTGGGAATCTGCGAGCCCGAAAGGTCACCGACATAATCCAGCACATATTTTTAGACTTAAATGCAAATTAAACATGTTAATTAGCGAGCTAATTCCAACTGCCAGCACATCTAAAGATCACAAATTAACACGCTGCATCTCGCTTTTTAATCCGAACAAAAAGTCAAAAAAACAACAAGTAGTGGAGTAATGTGCCTGGATAAGGTGGTTATTTTCCCCCCCTTTTGGACAGAACTGGGCTAGCTGTGTCCAGTCTTTATGCTAAGCTAAGCTACGCTCCGTCTTGGCTTCATATTAGAGGGGCATCAGTCCTCTCAGCTAACTCTCGGCAAGAAGCTGAATTTTTCCCAACACGCTGAACTATTCCTTTAAAATAAAAACGAAACTGTTTTAGTTGAATATGAATATCGGATTCTACCAATTAGTGATGATTATAAGGCAAAAAAACCAACAACAACAACAAAAGAAACCAAAACATGGCACCAAAATTGTAATTCAAAACCTGTTTGACCTAAAACGTGTATGTAATCGCAGCAACTCAAGGCACCTCCAGGACCTACGCTACCTGTCTGCACTACTATCCAAGAGTTCATCTTGACCAGTACCTTCTGCTAATTCTTCCTCTATGAACCACAAACTAACTCACTTAAAAAAAAAACACACACATGTGAATGGAGAACTTTTGATGGATAGAGAAAAAAGACTTCCACTACAGCAGCAAATCTATCTGTGATCGATTGTGACATACCATAACAGTGCATTGACCCTCCTGAGAAAAAAACCATAAACATTTCCTAAACAAATATAGAACATTAGTCTAACAGGAGGCGAATCGGGAGGATTGAAGTGACGTGGTCTTAGGGCGGAGGTTCCCCCCTCAGCCGCTGATCTGAGACCTGGTTAGCCTCTTGAGTATCCTGAGCTAAACCACGAGCAGGAAAACGTTTGAAAAACGGTCTCAGAGCAGCGTCCGGGATCAACCTCATCCTACTCTCAGATCCCCGTGTTAACTCTCTGAGTCACAGATGCAGGTCAGTGTTTGTTGTCTGGCCTGGCGGTGGCTGGGCCGCCCCCTGGTCACGGAGGGGAGTGCAGCCCGGGTTCAGGGCTTCTCTTGGCATTAGTGAAAAGTGTGGAGAACTGGAAGGAAGCACGGAGGGGGACCAGTGAATAGAGGTAATATCCATTCTCCCTCTGTGGCAGAGGAGTGTTACGGCAAAGG
>JAVQJF010080157.1:0-32402 GCA_036023855.1 Gadopsis marmoratus | reverse complement strand
ACAAAAACTAAAGTTTTTGTGTGTTTTTAAAAAAAGACACATAAACTATATATATATATATATATATATATATATATATATATATATATATATGCGCACAGGTATTTTATTTAATGGCTGAAATTGAATTTTTATAATTAACTATTCAGTCTGGGTCAGTGCCCTGATGATGGTCCGGGATATCAAAACAAGTTGAAACCAGTTTTATTCAACTGTCTGTGACTGGCATTTTTATAGAGCTATATAAATCTAGAGTCTGTGTGTGTCAGAGGCTTGTTATCTTTCATAGCTTCATATGCTTAGCAGTGATAGGATGTATCACTGGACTCAATATGGACAAGACGAAGGAGATGATAGTGGACATGAGGAAGGGGAGGAGACCTCATCGGCCACTGTTCATCCGGGAGCTTAAAGTGGAAAGGATCAGCAGCTTCAAATATCTGGGCATCTACTTCAGTGATGCTTTCTTGGACAGTTAATACCACACAGCTGGTCCAGAAAGCTCGACAGCGGCTGTATTTTCTGAGGAGCCTAAGGAAGTTTGGCATGTCGACTAAGATCCTCAGCAACTTCTACAGCTGCATTGTTGAGAGTATATTGACCAGCTGCATCACCATGTGGTACGACAGCACTACTGCTACGGACCGCAAACGCCTGCAGAGAGTGGTGAAGACTGCTGAGAAGATCACCAGGACTCCACTGCCCTCTCTGCAGAGCATTTATGATCGCAGAGTCCACAGGAGAGCTGCTGCCATCCTCAAGGACCCCACCCACCCCCAGCACAGACTGTTCACCCTTCTACCCTCAGGCCCTCTGAGGTATAGAAGCGCGAAATGCAGGACTTCTAGACTAAAGAACGCTTTCTTTCCCACTGCCATCAGACTCCTAAACAGCTGACAGGAGTCTATAATTATGGACTACCCCGTGTAACTGTACTTGACTGCTTACATTTTCAGTTTGCACACTCATTGCTGACACAGCTGATGTTGCACTACTCGTTTTGTACAGTTTATATTTCTATTGTATTTTTTTTTTATGCTGGCTTTTACATTTTAATTATATTTTAATTTTTAATTTATTATACTTAGATTTATATTGTTTGGTGTTCCATGTGGTTAGCAAAGACAGAATTTCGTTGTACAGGGAAACATGTTTCCTACTGTGCATATGACAATAAATGCATTTTAACTTGAACTTGGCACCATTTCACTCCTATTCAGACAGGCAGCTAGTCTCTGTCAGCCTAGAGAAAGCAAGGAAGTGTTAAAGCAATATACAGGTAGAGCCAAACGTTTGGACAGAGGAAGACAAGCATTTTAGAGTTTTCATTTACACCTTTTTGTTGATGTTTATCACACAGTGGCTGATATTATGCCTTCAGTGTCTTAGGAATCGATTTCTAGAGTGTCTGTTGACCCTGTAGGATTGGATGGTCCCACACTCTGGGAAGCAGGATGCAAGTAGCTCCATAGTGAAGCAATTAATGAGATTTTGGTTCAGAATCGATCTGTATGCTGGAAAAAGAAGAATGGGCTTCAGCATCAAGTCCTTAGACATCAAAAACAAAACTTTCTGGTCTGATACTGAATTGTAGGCTAGCTTTGTTGAACCCCTGAAATGTTTGTTCAGTTTTGATGTCTACATGTAGTATTTCACCATATGAGGACCAAACTAAGACAGCCTGAGTTCCTTAAAAGAGTCCAGGTTCTTTTAGTTTTAGCATGGGACTGCTCATATTCCCAACACAGAACTCTGCTAAATTTGAGCACTGTCATACAGTATGTCACTTTTTAAGCATGCACTTTCTCTTCAATTTGCTCTGAATGTAGCTCAGTTCTTTACAGCCCTTTTTCTCTTTAGCCTACAAACTGCTCTGCTGTCAGTAAGGTACTATACTGACAATAAGCCGGGCCAGTGGTGAGAATGCTGAGCAGACCGAGGAGCATAGGTAATGCATTTTTGATGCCCACAATGGCTACCATTTCGGGCTCAGGGAGTAGTGTGACTGTGCTAGGAGGAACCCTGTGAGACTCCAGGTCTAGCTTCTGAATAAGTGTTAAGTGTCCCATTAAAATGGATGTCCAAATCAGCAGGGAGAAGCAGATTCTCCTGCAAGCTCCTAATCTCTTCTTTCAGCCCCGCTTATCTGCACTATCTCAGAGGGAAGTTCTCCAAAGGTGGCACAGTTTTTTCTTGTGCCATGCCCTTGATGACTCGCATCTTTTCCCCCAGACATGTAATCAAAAAGTTTTCTCCCATCACCTGTGCGCATGTCATCTCTCATCTTTTTTTGTACATGGTGGGCTGTGTGCTATTTTCAGAACATTCACTGGAACCTATAATTTTCTAGGATAGTACCATAAATATATGTGTATATATATACGCACACCGCTAATGCATTTTCTCCTATTAAGATCGGTGTCGCTGATCTCTCATACTAATTATTTTAAAAAGGAATTCTGTTAATGACCACCACATAATCATACAAACCTTTTGATTTTCTCTCCATTTATTTAAGTATAATTTATGTATTCTTTTAAATTTGTATACCCATTCTTCCATGGTTGGATCACAGGAGTGCCCTTATCACACTCACACAGTTATTCATAATCACAAAACAGAGGCAGAGCCATATAGCAAATGCATTGGAATAGTGATACAATTTTATTTTCCCCCACCTACACATGGTTCTGTATGCAGCCACACCACTCATAAAGCCTATGACTTTCGGCTTTAATAGCAGCCCGATCAGATCCTTGGGGCTGGGCCCCTGTCATTCAGGCATTGAGCGGACATTATTGAGGAAGGTAATTGGCAGGGAGCCTCATCTCTGGAGGGTTCTTTGGGCTTCAGCGATCTTTCAGAGGGCTGTGCGACTCTGTCATTAATCAGTGTGGGGATAAGAGAAAGGAGGGATGTGCCAGCGTCGGCACAGACCCTTACCTTCCCTTCCCCTGACAGAAAAATCCTTACCTAATCAAACTGCCCACTCTAATCTACACTTAGCATCTTCGTGGATGTGGCAGCACACAAAAGGAGGATAACTCTCTCCACTTAAATGGTCCTGCCTTCTTAGTGGATCCAGTTATAATAAAGAGAGGACACAGGAATGCAAGTTTTTGTTAGACTTTGTCTTCCATGTCAATTTTAATTTGTCAGATATAATTTTTGCCCATTTTCTTTTCTCACAAGAAGTTTATTTCATGTATTAATAAGCTACTGTTAGAATAAGATTGAGACGAGTTTGTCATACTGTGATCTGGCTTTATTTAATAGAGGCAAGTGCTATAATAAAGGCACTCATAGTTAGGAAAAACAAAAGGCTGTTCTTTGTCTGCGTGCTTGTATGTTATATATTCATACACCGGCTCTGTTTATCCAGTCCATGTTGGACAATTTCATGCCTCATGAAATCTTTACGTAACCATAACCAGGTGTTTTAGTTGCCTAACCCTAACCATACCGTAACATGGTTTATTTTTCCATACTTTTCCTAACCCATCCCATACATTAGTTGTCATTTGCAGGTATTGTAGAGCTAGAAAATTAAAAAGCTTGCATTTGCCATAAAAACGTTGTCATTGAACAAAATCCAGGGTTTGCTGAATCCTCCAATATCTGTCTGGTGATAGGGTTAGGCTCACACATGCTATGTTGTCTGAAAATGAAACTTGGACAATAGAATTAAGTATCTTTTTTAATGAAGTTGCAACATCAAGCTGAGATGTTCCCACAATGCATTAACACACCACAAAACAATAACACTTTTTGGATATACACACATAGCAGCTTGCATTCTTTCAACTAAATAGTACACATCATGCAGAAACATCAGTATGGGGCTTGGAATTATTATAGAAGATGCAAGAAGAGTGAAGGAACCGAAATCTGAGGGAGATAACGCACCAAGCAGGGCAGTCATCATATACAGTTATGTTGTTTTTTTGTTTATGTTTACTGAAAAAAATGTAATTCGTTATCTATAATATCTGTGAAGTAGTTGTAGCTGGAAGAAACACTATTTCCACCAGATACGTGCATTTTTCAAATACTCTGGCTGACCCCTAGCTGTTACAACACAATTGCCATGAAGGTAATTATTGCAACTATTTTCTATACTTTACTATAATTAATTTCTTACATTGTTTCTCATTTAAGAGGAAATAAAAATAATTCTGCTATGTCTGGGATATCAGATAAAGAGTTTAACGCACATTAAGTGCCTTATTTTACCTGCAAAGTTGAAAAAAACACAGAACAACAACAAAAGAACAAATAGGTGCCCTCTACACCTAATCCCATATGTCATACTGATTCTCACTTGCTCAGCCCTGGATGGATGCTGCATGAGCATTGTTTTGCAAGTCAATAAGACAGTAATTGCATGTGGTAAGTAGGTATCATCTTAGTAGAGGTCAGGGTAGAAAATTCATTCTGTAGCTATTTGACTATGTTTTGCTCAGGGGGGAGGTATTCCACAGAATACAAAGTGGCCTCTTTTCCGAGCGGGAAACATTGTAGCAGATGCCTGACCCCTCCCAGTGAGGTTACTTCTAATTTGTGTGTCCCCTTTATTTCCATGGGGCGCTTTAAGAGCAAAGGAAATGATTCAAGAAAACTCTTACTGAACATTACTTCATCCACACTGTTTTTTTTGGTTTGTTTTTTGTTTTTTCCAGAAGCAAATCACTGTTTTGTTCCTGAAATAGCAGGGTGATTGTTAACTCAAACTTTAATCAGACTAGCAATCTCAGTCTGTGTAGTGCTTTTGGACAAAATGGCTGTGAAGTACAAAGATAACCCTCTGGGCTTTGAGATGATCTTCTAAAATGACCCACGAGATCAAAACGAAGGGCAGACATGTGTAAAAGTTTTTAGTTGTGAGAGCTTCAAAATGTCTGACCTTATCCAATCAGCTCTAGCCCTTTGATTAAGTTTGATCTGGAACGCCATTTCCAGCAGCTTTAGACAGAGATTGTTGAAACCGATTACTTCCAACGGAGAACAAATTATAACAGTGGTACCAGAGTACAAATGTTTAACATGCATACACTGATCGGCCATAACTTTACAACCACTGCCAGGTGAAGTGGAGATCATTGCTTATCTCGTTTATATAATGTTATGGCTGATCGGTGTGTGTGTTTGTGTATGCATATATATATATACTGTATGTATATATTGTGTTAAATTCACTGGTATAGAGTATCTATCTCAACATTCACAATCTGTCTTTGACTTTTCAAGAGTGACCCTTATAAGCGGCCCGTGAGGGATGGTAAGCAGGTTCACATTTTGCCCCATGTCTATTGATGAATACAGATGTGATTTTTCTGACAACTATGATGGATATTGTGGCAGGTCCCATTCCTGCTGCCTTTACTGATGAATTTTCAAGCAGGAGGAAAAAATCAAGAGGCTAGATATAACTTTTTTCATTTTGGGTTTGGACAGAGTGGGCATGTCTATTATTATGTTTATCGTTTTGAATTAATGTAAGATTTGGTCCAAGGTGACAGGCCAGTTTAGGGCATAGAGTGAATAAATGCAGTGAACAACAATACGTGTGGTGATAGTGAATCATCTAAATATAAGCTGCAATGCTGTCTGCCTTTTATAAGATTAGATCAAGCTGTCATTACTGGCATATTCCAATGAAAACAAGGTTATAAATATGACGCTGCATCATCCTTTACTTCATGGACTATGAGTCAGAATTAGAGTGCCAGACTAAACACAGCATGCAGTGCAAAACATTTCTGCTTTGTGCCATAATCCCCGTCCGACCAAAGTCTTATCAGTCTTATGCCATTGCTTTTATTGCTAGAAAAACCGTATTTCAGGGCACAGCCTGTTGATGTCTTGTTTAGAAAAGAAGCCATTACATTTGACCTTGAGACTTGTGTGAGCCTAATTGCTGTTTCTGCGTAACAATTTGAAAAGCACTAACGGCACTGAGAAAACAGCATCCATCAGTGGCAGGACAGGCAACTGGCTAACAGCTTTGTATACACGGTGGACAAAGGAAATGTCATGCATACATGTGGTTGGAGGCTGTGGAAATACACTAGACCAGACTCCTCGAGGAGAGGAGGAGAAAATGAAAACTTACTTACTAAAACTACAGTGCCAATGTTCATTAGGAATGAGCCTTCGGTGCAACGGTCTGGCTCGCTGTGTTTTTGGACAACAATGGAGGTCTATGGGACAGAGGAATAAGATATATTAGACTTTGGCTACACAGGCAATACTTGTTAGTAGGATCGATTCATTGTTGGCTTTTGACTTTTCATGGATTTGTTGACCATAAAATAAATATGGATTATCACCAGATGTATCTTATTTAACACATGCAAACCATCAAGATTAGAATATGTTCAGACATCATAGCCAGTATTGGTACTCAGCTCAGAAACTAGAGCTTAATAATTTGAGTTTAGGTCAATATAGGTTGGCCATTTAATCAGCGTGAGATATCAGCAAGTCATGTATGATTGAAATTCATTTTGATCTCATCCAAACCCACAATTATGCTTCACTACTCATCATATAATCGTTATGTCGGAGGCCTTTTCACCGCTCAAAAGAAAAATTAACATGTCATTTATAACGTATAAATTTAAAGATACAAAATGTGAATATATATATATATAAACACACACGCACGCACGCACGCGCACGCACGCACGCGCACACACACACACACACACACACACACACGCACACAGGCAGATAGAAGAAGTGGCTGATATGGAGAAATCCCACCAGTGGCTGGAAAAGGATGGATTGAAAGACAGCACAGAGGCACTAATCATGGCAGCACAAGAACAGGCTCTGAGTACAAGATCGATAGAGGCCGGGATCTACCACCCTAGGCAGGACTCCAGGTCCAGACTGTGCAAAGATACCCTGAGACAATCCAAAACATAATGGCGGGGTGTAAAATGCTAGCAGGAAGAGCGCACATGGAACGCCATAACCAAGTGGCTGGCATAGTGTACAGGAACATCTGTGCCAAGTATGGGCTGAAAGTCCCATGGTCAAATGGGACACACCTACGAAGGTGGTTGAGAATGACCAAGCTAAGGTCCTGTGTGACAAACAGCAGCAGAAGGTAGTAGTGATAGCTGTAGCAATCCCGAGCGACAGCAACATCAGGAAGAAGGAACACAAGAAGCTCGAGAAATACTAAGGGCTGAAAGAAGAGCTAGAGAAGATGTGGAGAGTGAATGCAAAAATGGTCTCCGTGGAAAATGGACCACTCGGGGCTGTTGGATCAGACCAGCCTTCGCTTGCTGTCTCATATACCCCCCCCCTCCCCCACCCGGACAGGTGCCATTGTAACGAGATAATCAATGGTCTTCACTTCACCTGTCAGTGGTCATAATGTTATGGCTGATCGGTGCATATATAAAATATCTTCATTCAATTTAACACCATTGCTGGTATCGGCTTGCAAAAACCTGTGGTGAAAACCGTCAATCAAAAGTCACTTTCCCATTATACTTTGATGTTCTTCACTCAGGACTGAAAGCAAACCTTAATCATTCTGCATAGAGCATCGATAGCTCTAATGCATGAAGAGCTCAACACTGGGACATACTGTGTTGGATTTTGGAAGTGCTAAATGTGACTTATTTATGTGATGTGGGAGAGAGGTGTTCTTCTCTGCCTTGGCTTGACTGGCAGACTTCTTGAGTGATTGCTCTGATGCATCACTCCAAATGGAATTTCTCATATGTACACCTGAGTGCTGACAAGATGTGCTAATTAAATGTGGTAACAGTTCTCCCCAGAGATGTATCTCCCTTTTAAGCTGTCTTATTTTCACATAGCATGGGAAAACTATGTTGTGAAAAAACTTTAAAGAAACTATATTTTCAAAAAAGTTGAGAGAAAATAGAAAAACATTTAATTGTAACAAATGGAGGCAGCTACAATTTTCAGTCACAGTTTCTTGTGGGAATGATAGGCATGGCAAATTGGATTAAATAATCAGTAATTATAATGACCATTGGGCAAAACCTGAGGTTTATCTTCATTCTGTGAATATACCCATATACTGTATCAGATTAATCATAAGCCATCTGCATGAGCATAATCACTCTTTCACCCCGTCTTTGTCTTTGCCTGCCTTGTATCTCTTTTCTGACATTCATTACATGCACAAGAACACAGACTCACAAAGTTGTGCATCTTAAGGAACGTTGCACAACTGAAATCTTTCTGTAAAGAAGTATTGTGCTGAGAAATTATGCCATTTGTGGAAAGTGTTGATGGTGTTAAATTGTGCTGCAATGTTGATGAAAACCTGTTTGAATGCAGAAAGGGATTTTAGTTGCAGAGAATGTGCAATCATTGTTTTTCTTTATTCACGGGCTGTATGATCCAGGGTTAGTGGTAATCCATATTCTATGCTCCACATAATTAACCATCATAACCAACAACCCTCGGTCTATTACTCTGTGTGTTTAACATGCATCACAGAGGTAGGGAAGCTGACAAGGATTTTAGTGAGTTGCAGCACCACAGTTAAAAGTAAATATGTGGATCGCTCCTTGAAGGTATTTCTTAGACTACTTGCGACTTGCTACTTCAGAGGTGTTTGATAAGGGAAGAGCGTGCGGTCTTGTTATAATGACACAGTATGTGGGAGATCAGGCTATGGAGAAAAAAAGTGAAGCGGAGCCTTATGACAAAATTTCATATCCTTTTGTGTTTCAGATGGTGGTGACAGTTTTGTCAGGGAATTGTTCTTATACAGTACATCATTCCCAAGGAAATTGTTGCGCTTGATTTAGTGCTTTTGGTACACCAGAGAACACCACAGTATTAAACACTCTTGTTTTCTATTAGTTCCTCCAGTCCCATTTCTCCTGTCCAGGAGACATCATAAAAAAGTACAAGAAATGCTCCTTTCTTAATGAAAACATAAGACAAAATCGACATTCATAAACACCTAATATGGGCCGTAGCTATACAGTAAATTAAACAATAAAGGACATTTGTTAAAGAAAGACAGATCTAATCAGTTTGTGAACACGTCCATGTGGTCAGCCAATCGGAGTGGTTAGAATGGATTGCGGATTGAGATGGAAACAATATATTTACCTATATTTCAGAGAAAATAAGACTATTTGGAACATGCTGACCATATAAATGGGCAACAGAGAAGCAGATTATGCTGCAGGTTTAAGGAGTGTTTATAGTCATCTGATTTTTCTGCCATGAAAACCTGCTGACCACAGTCTCAAGCTGCAAACCTTTTACAACCACCCTTCAGTGAGTTAATGTTTGATACTCAGTTGCTTTAGTGGAGTATCACTCTAAGACTGCTAAATTATAGTATGTTCATGTCTCAATTTTGGATGTTAATCTTTTACATCACCTCTGTATGGCCATGACATAGTCATATCATCTAGTAGCAGACACTTTTGTATGTTGCTTTTGTTGCAACTTGACCACGGGCACTGCAAGGCCTTTAATGTAATTATCTCATGTTAGTGCTCTCTCCAGCACTGATGTTGATCATTGGGGATTTTAATAATACACATAACACAACCATGGCTTTGCAGCTGCTGTGACCTAAATGAAACCATAGCATCACCATGTCTCTCCCTTTCAGATCACATCTCATGTCACACTAACTCGGTTTATTCACTGTCATGGTCGTGTCATTGTGTCTATGTGAATAAAGTAAGCCATTACATGCATGCGTGTGGCTCATTTCTTCATTCATTATTATAGATGCTGTGAGTGATGCAGTGAGTTTTAACTAAGATGCATGAAGTAGCATGTATCTGAGAGGAAGGTTGCTTGAATTGCACAATAGCTCATCCTGTAGTCAGACTGATTCAGAGAAATGCATAACACTGACAAAAACACTTCTCTTTAAGTTTCGCATTGAAGATAGAAAGAAATTAAGTAAACAAAGTCTACAGATGATACATTTTACACATCTTTGAAAACATTTGTTCTCATGATTAGCTGAAAAAAATAAACGTTTCAAAAAGGAATCTCAGATTTTAGAAACTGCTGTCAAGTCATTTATACATTTGAACAACTGATATTATTCCTCTTTAGAACTGCATTCACATCTACATACGTAGCATGTCATATTCAGGAGAAACAATACACTTGTCAAAAACATTGCCATTGACATAGTATTACAATTTTTCTATGAAGTTATTTTATTGTACCATAGACGTCTACCCAATTTGGCCACAGACCACAGGTGAGAGCAGAGCTCCAAAAGCCATAACAGCTACCCCTTTGTATTTTTTTTTTTGAGCCACACCAGTAGCAGGGTTGTAGGTGGACTTGTCACCCCTTCACAGAATACCCTGCTGTCCTATTTTAGACTTGTCATTCGGTGTGCATCAGTGGTCATGCATGCTCCTGTGTAGTGTGTCTTATTTTTGGCTAATGTAAAGTAATAGTGCGGTCAAAGAGTTAGAGATGCAGAAAACAAGATGCACTACAGATGAGAGCATTACAGCCAACACTCCTCCTTGCTCCTCATTTGAGAATTCAAAGCTTCTGCAATGCTCCAGGAGCAGCAGCTGGATCGTAGGTGCTATTCTTGGCCCACCAAAGTCAAAGCGATGGCTTTCAAAGCCTTGCTAGGTCTCTCTGCCATCATCATTACTGAAGCTGAAGATGGTCCCAGTTTTGCATGGCTACTGGAAGGCAGGGGGTTTCAAGTGAGGCTGGTATTGAAAGGGAATAGATGGTTTTGAGTGGTCTGATGTGATGGAGAGACAAAATGTTGGAAATTAAATGATTGAATCAATCATCTTGCATCAAGGCATGTTGATGTTCCATTTGGAATTGGCCATGACTGCAACCCTTTGCTCTCCCTCCAATGTTCATACACCATTTCTCTTATGTACCACTCCACAACAAGCACAGTGACATTATAATACAAAGTTCTTCCAGTTCATAGCTGTTAACATCCATCCGTCGAGGAAAATGTTACTCATGATCATGTTAAGAGGTCATAAAGCATGGAAAGCTTAAACTCACTTGGCTTGGTGTTTAAATAGTTGAAAGCTATGTAGGAAGTCCTTCAAATCTGAACTGCACCACATCACCACTAGCCACATGCCCAGCAGGAGCAACAAGGTTGCCATGGTGAGAGTGATTGAGAGGCCATTAGTGAATGGTTATATTAGTCACACAACCGGTCGCTGTGATCTGTGTTGAAGGACTGTTTTTTAAAATATTATTTTTCTTTCCTATGGAGGTATCAGCAAAAGATGAAAAATTGCACTCTTGAGACGTTGTAATTACTCCTTGACAGAAAACTTAATAGCCTCAGATTAAATGATTTCCTGAAGCCAGCTGTTGAATGTTGGAAAAATCAGCCACCTGACTCTTGTAAAAAGAACAAAGCATATAGAACATGGCATCTATGTTTCTGAAAAACTATAAACAGCTTTCATCTGATCTATGAATCACCTGAGGCTAAAACAAAAAGGGTGAATGATTTTAAATGTCACCATGGGGCAATCAGCAGGTCTTAACCCCCACTATTACTTACAAACTGTCAGTTGTGTGCTAGGGCTGTCTCTTCACACTGTAAGCTTTAGTACTAGGTAGATAACTGGAACATTGACACTGGGAATTTCCCAGTGTTTTTTTATTTTATTTTTTTTTTACCCCCTCCTACCAGTCGCAATCCTCCTACAATCTAAGTCCTATTTAATACAGCTACACATTGCCCACCAAGCTCAAAGTAGAACTATATGAAAAGAACTAAGCCACATTAGATGGACTGCATTTTCAAGATAAATTGCTCTGCATTAAGAAAATATAACCTTTAGCTTTCAATTAAATGGTTTCTTACAATGTTTTGTATAGTATGTGAGAGGAATAATAACGTGGATCTGTTATGGCAGGATGCTTTGGACAGGATGTGGACAGCCTTTTTCATCCCCAGCATCAACAAAATACACAACTTTAAATGCAATGTTCAATGAAAAGCACTTTATAGGCATGTGCATATTGCAGGTCATCTGCAAAAAAAATCAAAAAAGCAATGGCAAAATTATCTTTTTATTTTGTATTTGGCTATTTTTTTGTTTAAAACCGAATGAGCTCTGTGCACATCACTTGCTGATGCACACTGTCAGTATGGACTTTATTAATTGAATTTTGAGTTGAATTGGAACCTGCTGTGTATTTGTTCTTTGCATTAAAGGGACCTCCTCCCGTTTTACACATCAAGTTCTGTTTATAGAACTTTGGGAGTATGACTGCATATGTGAAAACAGTCGTATTAAGCATTTTGTGGCTTGAGATTAAGCTGTGCAAACTGATAAATTAACTTGTCACTTGACATTTGGTTGGGGCTGAAGACTGCAAGTTTGAAAATAAATCTAAAAATCTGGGGTATAGATTTGAAAGATGTGACC
Source organism: Gadopsis marmoratus (assembly GCA_036023855.1). Lineage (NCBI taxonomy): Eukaryota > Metazoa > Chordata > Actinopteri > Centrarchiformes > Percichthyidae > Gadopsis > Gadopsis marmoratus. Next base: position 19,986 of record JAVQJF010080157.1, on the reverse strand, counting down.
TTACAAGAACTCTGTAGCCCACTCTCCATCTGTGCTTGAAGCGAGCAGCTCAAGGCTTTTAGCCACTGCTAGCATAACTGTCTGCGGTCAAGTTGCATTGTGGGTAATGTTTTGACAAGGAGCAAGACCTGGAGTGCAATTGATTACAGTTGATCAATTACAAAAATGATCAAACGGATTGCCACTGGTTTTATGTAAAGCCCAATCTTTAAAAATACCTTGCATTTGGCTGATTCTCTGGATTTCCAATTAATACCCTAGAAACACCTGAGATTTTAAAGATCACTTCAAACTAGGCATTTGATTTAATTTCATGTAAAGAAAATGTGACCTGTCCATACTTAATGGTTTCCTCATAATACAGATGCATTGTCTCTGGAAGTCTCTTTCTTGAGATGGGAACATTATACATTTTTAGAAGTACATAAGATGTTGGCCTCTGGCATTTGTCGTTGACAGTAACCCCATCAGTAAGCCTATTGGCGCTTGCTGAACGTTAGTAAGTTGGACCCACTTAAACATCTTGCCCAGAGCTGAGGAGACAAAGGAAATAGTCATCTAAAAATAAGGAGCCTTCAGGTTATCACAAGGAGGTTTCGTATCTCAATGGATCCATGGTCTGTTTCCCTTTTTTTCTGTTTCGGCCTGGGATGTACAGACTGAGGAGTGAGGGGTCATTTTACTCAAAGGCACTCGCCCAGCAGGGATCAATGGAGTTAGAGAGATTCATTTTCCAGGGCCTCTGGAATGAGTTTCATGGTTCCTCAGGCTGCACAAACCAGTCATTAGATTAACATCACATCGCCAAATAAGTCCTGATTTTAAACCGATCTTTTCTGTAGGGAATCGACCTCTTTCTATTAATCCATTGCTGGATAAAGATAGATGTGACATTGTGTCAACTAGGTTTCTCAGGATCCTCACAGCATTAGAAATATAATTCAAAATTCATATTTGCAAGCATCTGAAGTCATGACTCTCAATCCACTAGACAATGATCAGGCAGAAAACATTTGCTTTGCATCTACATGGATATATCTTGTGGGAGTATTTGCATACCAACTATCATTTGCATGTATTTATTTAACAGAGCTTTCGTGATGTGTTTAATTACCCAACCTGATGTTGTGTGGACAAATAGTAATGCAGTGCCAACTTGGTCTGCAGGTGCCTCCAGCGTGCGAGACAACAGCAGTGACAAACTGATGGTAATTTCTGGCAGTACAACCTTTCAACCACCCACCTCACACTCCAATCCCTTCCCTCCTGCTCCTTCCTTGTGCCCTTGTGATTAATATGTTTTACTCTCCACATGCTGCCCTTAAGACAAGAACAGCCCCCCACCCCCAACCCCACAGGTCCCCAAAATGACACAGTCAAATAGGATTAGAGTTTGCATTCGGGGTGGAGGGTGTTTTTGTGAGTGCGTGTGAGGGCACAGAAGAAACATCCATGAAGTAATTTGGTTTTTTTTTTTAGCCAGTTTGTCAGAAGAGAAGAAAGGTGCAGCAGCTCGGGTGGGTTGATGCCTTGGCAGCCGTGTTGTTGCGAAAAACAAGACTGGAGGGGGTGAGATAGGGATTTGAGGGGGTGATTCATTGCAATCTGCCACAATGGTATATGTGCCCAAAGCTGAAATCTCAGCCTAGGTTCTGCCTTAATAAAGCCTGTTGGCGTTAAGCCTTATTACTCAGCAGTCAAATGCCAAAAGACATCTCATGTTCCGCAGTGAGACGACGCCGTTCTCTGTCTGGTCTTCCATTAAAAAGAAGCTGCACTGTTTGTATGGCCATTTATGGGGGAATTTTATGATGTTAAAATTCTCAACAGATGTTGATTTCTTATGTGACACCTTTTGACATAATTCTCACCAGAGCATGTCAAACCAATTTCAGTCATAAGCACAAGTGTTAATGCACTATGGCTAATTGAAAAACATTTTTACTTTACATTATAGGGAATGAAGTCAATTGATTTAATTACATATGTTAAAATATGTAAAAGGTTTTATGTAGAACGAACAGTAAAGCCATGAAAAAATTCCTTTTGGATGGCCTGCAGGAAACAAGACAAAAGTAATAAAGTTCTTAAAGTTAATGCGGCATCTCAATATCAGATAGTAAACCTCTCTACCATTCAAACCTAAGTGCAATAAAATACAACGCATGTTAATCACTTTTATTGCTTAAGATAAATTACATTATCACTTGAAACTGATCAACCTTAATGATTACAAAAATTATCTACAGATGCTTTAAAATCACAGTTTGGTCTGTTCTCAACAAGTGAATGTCTACATTTCAATACTGTCTTCAAGAGACTGGGCCTGTCAAGATGAAGAGACTGGGCCAGGGCCTAAATGCTTAGTGATGTCAAAAACTCAATCCATTGTCACATTTTTTTCCCATTGATTTTATCAGCCTATTCATTCATGGCAACATGGGCCCTATTTGCGAGGAAGCAACCTTGGAGAAATCATAGCCCAAAGAGAGACTTGCAGACTGTGCCTCTTTTCGCCTCATCACCCACTCTATCCCCCGGACAAAAGTAACAACTTTCAGACAATGCAAGGCCAAGAACACAGATGTGAAGCAATCTGGGTCTCAATAAAACGTGTCCCTGGTTTCAGCTGCAAATGGAAGAAAATCATTTAAGAAATTATTTTGCTGCCAGTAAAAACCACTGGCGTATCGAGGGTGAATCCTTCCTACATGACTGGAAACATGATGAAGACCCAGTATCTCTCTTGTTTGTTCGCACACTGAATGTGTATTATTCATAGCATCTTACAAATGACCATCACAATTTTCCCATTTATAGTTACTGTAGATAATGTTTTTTTTTACTGCATGATGAAAATAGGAGATTGCAATGGGCAGCAAATGAAAAGACCAATCCCCATAGAAATGTCTGACTTCATTGCACTGGATGAGATTGAACCTGTCTTCTTAACCACCTTTCTGTCCACCTGCCACTGAGCGCCAATTGAGTTGATACAGGTGCACACTGAACCCTGCTGTCAGTCAGCAGTCTAAAGGCTAATTCAGAATGACACGCTCTGTCCATCTGTGTAGGCTCAGTCTATTTATTTTGGAAGGCACAACTGGGGGATAGCTAGCTTTCTTCTAAACCTACTTATCCTAAAAATGTGTGTCTCATTTTGTGTATGATGGCATATTTTCTTGGTATTGATTCAGCTACGCTTCAGAAGCTGAAAGGGAGAGCGCTGTAAATGGGAGCCATTTTCTGCACCTTTCTAATCCTCTTACACTCCATCTTTGACCCCTTATCTTAGTTTTTCTGAAAATTGCAGAGCCTAATTACTTATCACCAGCAGAAATTCAGCTGGAGGGAATGCAGTTCTGGGCCATATATGATGTAACAACATTTGCTGTGCAACTTCTAGTGCTGAAGCTAATCCTATCAAATGAGGATAAGTACAACACAATCCCAGGTCTAACACAACCATATGGGCAGCGGGTGCAGATTCCCTCACATCAGCCTACCAAAGCTGATCTGAACCGAAGGGATACATGTTTCTGCAGCACAGACCATTCTTATGTTTGTTTTAATACGCATTAATCATTGGTGTCATGATCTAGTTTTGGAAATGTGTGTCAAGGGTGTGCAAAGTACCGGAGAGCAGACAGCGTAGGCAGACAGGACCAGGTCGACGGTTTATGTGTTGTAAAACACCTTGCGTGCGGGTAATGCACATGGACAGGCAGGCAGGAAGACAGGCAATGGGTAAGTCCAAGTTATGGCGTTCCATATATATAAAAATAAATATGACAGACTGCTGTACTATTGCAAGGTATATGTTTTTGCACAGAGCTGTCTTGTGTCAGCACGGAGTGTCCTTCACTGATTTGAATTACAGTTACATTTGCCCAGCAGATAGTGGAAAGTTTATAAAATCTTTCTGTCATATCCTCTTGTAAGGCCATATCTAAGGCAACAAACTGTATTACTATACTGTATTATTGTCCAAACACATCACAGAGGAAGCCTATATGGCTGTGGCCTCTGTAAAGCTGCCAAGTCAGGCTGCCGTCTCTGTGGAAATACTTTATATTTGCTGTCGGGGAGTGTAGTCATAAACGAGCAGGTCTCTGTCCATAACTTTCCTCTTATTGTTTATCATCCCATTCCAGACCACACTCACCGTGTCTAGACCCCCACAGAACGGGTCAGGAAACATAGATCTGAATTTTGACGCTGGGATGGAAAGGTGGAAAGAGCAGTGAAGACCAAAGAAGAGAAATGGGGATGCTATATTTCAAGAATGACAGAGTGTTCAGGGGCATCTGGCAGCAGTTCCTCTCACCTGTGGTCTGTGCAGTTGGGTCATGAATCAAGTCAGTCAGCCAAACTATCACATATAGTAGAGGTCAAACTTTATCCTCACGAGCACAAATTAAATTTACACTGACAAAGATAAGGCAGGATTGGCAGGCCTCTAGAGGCCTTTGAACATTATGGGGATGTAGGCCAGCATCCCACATACTCTAGATTGATGGCAGACTGACTAAGCCTGGCAAAACATTGTGCCTTCAGTGACAAGCTAATAGAAAAGATAAGAGGGAGAGGAGAAGAAGGAAATTTGTAAAATTGTAAGTTAAATATTGTAAGTTAATTTAGGACAAATCATGTGTTCTCACTGCAACCTTCAAGGTTCAGGGTTAACACTATTCGGACTAAGGAGGATCACTATCGGGAACTAATTCACTAATTACATGCATTCAAGGAATTTGTTTCTGTGAATAAAGCAGGATAAAAATAAAATTGGGTGACTTAAAGCAGCGATAACTCTTGTTATCCTGGTCTTTATTCTTGCTATTTTTTTTCTTCTGTATGTTTTTTTGGCCTTCTACTACTTCTGCATGCTTTCAGCTATAGAAACCATTCACATTACGAAAATGTTCAGCTCTTGGAGGACATTTATTCTTGTATACATCTATTTTCTACCTTTATACTTTTTAAAATATTAAGCTTTATTCAAAATGATTTTAACATGTAAGTCAATGAAGAATCCTCTTCAACGTGCTCAAATTTGAAATTCTACTGCTTCCACATACTTTGAGCTACAAACTCTGTTTTGGCAATTCGTTCATAACGGACACTTGGGCACGGCCTTGCTTCAATGCGCTTTATAGATTACAATTTGTTTATGTCACAATTGAATATACAGGTGAAATAAAGTTCTGATAAATGTAAATAGTGTGCAAAAATACCATGTTAAGACTTTAGTGCATTCTCATTAATTTTACACAGTTTGTAAATATGCATAGTAAGTAGAAGTACTGAAGGGAAGATGGATGATTTTGATTTATGCAGAAAGTTCATGAAATGTGAGGAGCTGGTGATGCTGCTCCAGTTGAATTTAATGTGTGCAGCTAAGAAAAGTTTTGGGAAGACAACTCATATCATGTATTTTGTTCTGATCATATTATGGCATTATTGTGATGAGTTGAGGTAGTTTAGGTAGCAAGTAATTCAAAATCAATAAAAAAAAAACAGGGGAAAATGGATACAAGCATTGCCTAAGCACTTACCTTGACATAATCACAGTACTCATTCATAAAATGTAGATTGTTCGACTTCAGCACCTTTTCGTCCATTTCACATTTGGCCGGAGGAATTATGTCATTTGCAACCTGGTGTCGGATGTCTGGTTGGTTGTATGAATACGCAGTAAGTCATCTTAAAGAAAGACCTGTCCCACCCCCCGTGGGAGAAGGATGATCAACAGTCCTGCTCTAACCAAACTAATAATTATCTTTAATAACAGTGTGTTTACTGTATTAGTCAAGCTCATCTGGAAATTATGTCTCTAATTGCTCTATTAGTGTGTGTAGCATCAGCCCCCACAAAAGCCAGTTCTATCATTATGTGAAGTTATCTTGTAAATGAAAGACTGCGCTGCATGGAAATTTGTTTATAATTATTTTATTATTATGAGTTATGCAAATGTATCATTTCTGGTTTAACGATTACATGTCAGTGTTGTCTCTCCGTTAGTCACAAACATCACTCTTGGTTTAGGGTTAATGTCAGCTGTGGGTTTTTTTCCTCCTCTGCACATTAATAGAGTGCAGTATCAGTATGCTATCATTGGTGGTAAAAGAAAGCCAAAGGACCAGTGATGTTTTAGAATTTCCCTTCGTACAGAGAGATAATTAGGAGTAGAATTTGATTCATTAGCCTATGGAAAAAGGCGTACCGTCCTCCCTGAGCGGACGGCTCTTCCACTTCAAAGAGAGCACAGGTTCTTTGATCCAAGACCAGGAGTAGGAGATGGGTAGAACAGTACAGAGTTACCACTGTGATTACTGTGCTCTTCATGGCTTCGGCTCTGCCTCTGGACACCAGCTCTGGAAGATCGATGGTGATCGTCAGCCACGTTAGAAAGATAATGTGATCGGATTCATTGAGGATTTGGCCCCTAAACTTGCTTGGCCCTGGCTGTCGAAATTAACTTTGTGTCATGTCCTGTGATGTCCACCTTAGGTTTTGCTATCCCTAGGATCTTTTTTTCTTTGTCTTTCATCCCTTCCCCACATGTGGTCTATTTTACAGCTCACTGACCTCAACACTGATGCAGTCACACATAGACTTTGGAGACAAATGTGTTTGCACGAACATTCACTTTCCCATTTCTTTTTCTGTCTGTTCTTTGAAGAGAAGGACAAGGTGATATTCCAATTCATTTGCTGGCTTTGGTTCTCTCAATGTACCAGTCACCTTTGTTGCAATTACAACATTTCTGCTGTGAATGGTGGCTGATGCAAAGCTTGTAGGAGCCTTTTTTTTTTTTTTTTTTGCTTTGTCGTATCTTCTCTTCTTTAAAAGCTTTTCTACAATTCCTACACAGATAGATGCACTACTTTGGGCAGAGAGAATCCCAATTAATTTAGAGGTCGTTTGTCTAGTCCTCCTCATCAGATCAATTTTATGCAGGAGGGAAACAAGGAAAATCGTTACACAGCTTAAAAGAAACCTAAGTGAATTACAGTAATTATTTAATGCTTGGTCTTGATCAAGCTAAGTGTCTGTTCAGGCTTTTATTTATTTCCTTAATAGCCCCTTCGTCTCACAAGGTCCCTATGTGGACTGTGATAAAAGAAACATTCATGAACAGAGGATGAAATTCAACTGTAAAGAAAAGCAGCTGGTGTTGGAATATTACTTATGATTTCTGTTATTTAACCAACTTGGAGAAGTCTAAACATATTGGAGAGACCATAAAATAGACCTGCATTCTCAATATATAGGAGATGTTTGCCCATCTTCAGTTGTAATCAATGAGAGTGGGCAGTTTTTTGGTTTGTGTGAATGTTCATTTTAGTGTGCAGTAAGTGTTATCTTTTATGGGTAGTAGAAGCCGATATCAGACAGAGATCACATAAACGTTTGTAAGATTTTATCCCAGAAACCTGCAAGTGTATGTATGTATGGATGGATGGATGGATGGATGGATGGATGGATGGATGAAATGGACTGACTTAGTGGTTGACTTCAGTCCTGCTTTATTTGGCGACACCCATAGTTAAAAGTGGTAACGGCAAGTGAGGTTTAATACAGCAAACACTCCTTGAGTGGCTACTTTGTCAGAAAGATCAACTGGTGTGTATTTTTTACAGTGTAGCAAAACAAACTCATGTCGTTTCTTTAAAAGTGGTCAGTCAAAAATAATTGCAAACACGGCGCAAGTAGTTTTCTGCACACCAGCAGAGTGTAGTACAGATAATAGGTGTTGGTTACTTTATTGAGAAGTCAGAGGTGTGCAGCCTGTTTCCTGCTGATCTTCACATGACTTCTCACTGTGGCTGCTCCTTCTAATTCCATTCCCTTCCAAAAAATCTAAATGATACACTGATGAAAAAAATTTTGTTTTTGCATTTTGTGACCATTACAGTACAGGGGTTTCTTGCACTTTGTGCCTGTGAAGGCAATTTGATTCTAGTGTGGGAATGGCAGACCATGCCACCAGCGTAGTCAATTGAAAGAAAATTGCCAACTTTTTTGATAATTGATTAATGATTTCTGCCATTTTTCAAGCAAATCTGGCAAACATTTGCTTATTCCAGCTTCTTAAATGTAATGCTGCTTTACTTTGTCATTTATGACAGTATTCATGACAGTAAATGAAGAGTCTTTGAGTTTTGGGCGGTTGGTTGGATAAAAGAAGCAATTTGAAGACGCCTCTTTGGGCTCTGGAAAATTGTGACAAGCAATTATCACATTTATCTGACATTTTATAGAGTAAACAATTAACCATGAAAAATAATTTGTAGATTAATCGATAATGAAAATAATCATTACTTGCAGCCCTACCTGCCACTACATTATAACCTTAATGTCCTCTTACTAATGAACTTCACCAGACAATTTAATGTATAAAAATACATTGAGAAGATACCAACAACCTTTTGTTGTATTCAAATCAAACTTGTCTGTGAATTTGACATGTGTGCCAACTGCCACAGCTACAAAACCATGGAACCATATCATTCATGAAGCATAAAATCAAAGCTGCCCAAAGCTAACATGAAGGTAAACATGATTTTAGCTGCACTATCTAACCAGATGTAGCCTAGTTTTATTTTGGCCCAAAGTGAAGTTACATTCTGCCAGCTGCAGTTTCACAGTTTGAAGCACAGAGGAGTTTTGTGTTGTTGTGCTCAAGTCAAAATTGGTGGAATTCACTGTCAACACCTTTCACATACAGTGCACAGAACTTGACACTCTTCAGAGAGTAACAAAGTACTCCAGCACAAGGAGGCTAAAAGAAGGTCAGTTAATGATTGTGTGAGCCATAACCTTAGGAAAAACTCTCCTTCTTTTTGACAGTTTTATGCTCTTTACTGGTGATTGGAGTATGAGAGAAAACGAGACGATAGACAAACAGTTCAGTCCAAACAAATGAAGATAAATCTAGCACCACATTTGGCAGAACAATTGGAGCAGAATGAAACCCACCTGCTTATTCATATGGTTGCACAATCTGACATGGCTGCAACTCGGAGAGCTCTGCTCTGCTCTGCTTCCCGGTTTACAAGTTTAATTGCTTCTTGTTGTAAATGTCCATTGGATAGAAGGAAGAACAATTTAATTGTAGGGTAAAATTGGGGAAGCATTGCACAAGGACAGCAAGTGTACAAGCTGTTATTTGGACTGTAAAACGCTAGCTTCACTAAATCAGTATCAGTTGAGCCAATAAAATGCAGCCTGTAATCATAGATTACATGAAAATTCACTCGATTCTGTCATTTAAAGAAGGAAATATGCAGTGAAGCCAATTGGGATAATACTTCTGAATGAAACTTTTTTTCTTATGACATAATTTAAATTTCACTGTGTCCTTTGAGGTCAGCGAATCTTTGTCTGACTATGCCCTGGGAAGGTAAACTTAACTTACTGCCATATCTCTTTCCACTACTAAGGCACAGCATATCCAATAGTGACCCTCCTAAATATAATCAATTATCTGAGCTTCAAAAGCAGAGAATGCAGAATGCTGATAAGACTGTGTAGACTTTTTTTTTCTAATGAAGAGAGAAAGGACAATTTGGTTCAATACCCTGGGGGAGGTTTTTTCTCTCCTGGTAAAAGAGAATTATTCATTGCATCCTCTAAGGGAAAAGTCGATCATTCCCAATAAGTCACCGAGTTGTTGTCCCTATTCGGTTGTGCTGAGTAGGACCCTAGGCAATGTCGATTTTATGTCATATGCTTTGCTCTGCTTTTTCTTAAAGGCATGGTTATCAGGCCGACAGTGAAGTGACTTTGACTCGATGGTATTATATACACAACTGACACTAGGTGGTATTCATCAAGGTGCAGCGAGACTATCATATTAGAGATGCTGGCGTAGCCTGAAATCAGCATCGCCTCTGCTTTCAGTGCATTTCTCCTCCCTCAGAATCATTGTTTCTGTCTTGTGCTGCTCTGTTCTCGCAACAGTGAAGCATGGGAAATAGCCAGTGAGTGTGAATGTGTGCGGGCTTCTTCGGTATGATTACTTTGACTACATTCCCTTGGCTGTAACATTTTAGAGCTCATGTTTCTGTTTGAAACATGTATTTTGTCCCTGAGTCAAGTTTGTGAGAGGCCAGCTCCCTAATGCATTCTATTGATCATTTCATCCGGCTGATTTGCATGTGAAGAGCTGGTGTGCATAGGTGTACAATGCTGCACATAGATAAAGAATGACACTTCACTGAAGATCAACTGTATTGATTTTGGTTTTGATGACAACCTCAGGCTCGTCTTGACAAATGCTACATGTGGGTCTATGCAAACAAATGAAAACAATGCATTAGCCTCGTCTGCATTTGTAACAGTAAAATGATTCAAAGTCACGCTGACCTTTTACAAGCAGCATCTGTGGGGAAATAGAATTTATGTTCCGTGGGCCAGGCTTTATGCCAACACACTGGCTGCTGTTTTTCTACCATTAAACAAGAGTTATGTCACACTTCCCATTTAATCACAGGCTTTTTCAGGGGCCTGGGCTGAATCAGAGCTTCCAGCCAATGACTCACTGTGAGGGGCCCATTTGACAGATTACACCTGCAGTCACACTTAAAGGTAATGTTAGCAGGCCCTCGGCAGAGCAGGAGTAGAACCTAACAATTCCATTAAATGTTTTCAATTGACCTTCACGGCAAATGAACAGTTGAGTTCAACATAGTCAACATAGTGCTTAATGCTGGCGGAAGCCACAACACTCAATATTCTCGTTACAAAGCTGTTAATCATTATTTCTGTCAAAGTAATGTTTGGCATCATTGTATTAAGTCTACCTCTACCCTTATTGAAGTCAAATTTTATATCCTAAAATTACTTAGGCCAGAGTGTTTTCTCAAGGGTATTCCAGCAGCTTTGAGGGCGGACTTGGCAGTTTCATGGTCCAGTGGTCTGTTGTAAGCTCCGTACCGCTGCCTAGGAGAGTCTCCGAATCATCTAGACAGCAGAGTGACAAAGTGTAGAGCAGAAACCTGTTTAACACTTCATCATCGCTGTCGTAGACATCCAGAAGGAGCGAGGCAATTCACCACATACAGGGAGAGAGAAAGACTCCGGCAAGGTTGATCACATCTGTGAAATTAGAAATACTTTAGGCCTAAATGGCCACCAAGTGTGTTTGCTTTTGTAATTATCTGCAGCCACTCGTTCCCCGTCTCCCTTTTTCCTGAATAACGCTGCATGCTATACCCATGCAGCATACATACAGCCTGAATTTGTCAAAGTCAAATAAAATTTTTGGGCAAATCCCACAGCAATGAATAGACCAACACACTCTATTTCATGCGCTGTTAGATTTAGAGAGTATTTTAAGCCATCCAGAGAGATGCATCTTAAGGGTGTTGGGTTTGTTTTTGTTACACAAAACAATACTGTAAGATGTTACAGCAGTGGTTAACTGGCTGAATCAGTCCATGATTACACACTGGCTTGATAACAGCAACACTCCTGTTGAATAAGTTATATCAAATCACCACATGTGACCTCTTAAGAAGTTTTGAAACAGGAATATGCCTCTGTTATGGTATTGTTATATTTCTTTTATATGTGGAAAAGGGAGTTTATTGCTGTGTATTGGTGTTACTACCATCAAAAAGTTTTATACAGTTATGGGCATGTATTTTAACCTTGTCTAATGTTAAATATCTAGACCCTACATTTCACCTCTGAAATTCTGATTGCTTTCTGAAGCAGGACAAGTTCCCGGCCTTATTTAAGATAATAAATGCACTATATGCACATAGTGCTCTACTAGTTTTACTCAACCAAGGGTATGACCCAGCGGACAAATTGAATGTTCCATTTAGTAATGGGAATTGAATAGAAAATACCTTCCACCTGGCACAGAGCCTGTGTGTGTGTGTGTGTGTGTGTGTGTGTGTGCGCGCAAACTTGTTTTCTGTCTCTATTTATGTGAGTGAGTTTGGGGGTTAAAAAAGGAAGACAAAGCAATGTGGATTTTGACCCACATTCCCTGATTGTGTGGAAATACAGAGGGGGGTCAGCAGAGATGGTGATTCTGTTAAGGACACACCGGGTGAGAGATGAAGACACGCTCTTTGGAAGTCTAACAATAGCTAGCCAGCAAGGCCTCTGCCCTGGAAAGTATAATTTTACAGCGTTGCTGTGAACTGGCTCTCTCAGAACTGTTTTATTAGTTTTTGCAAAGGTTGCTTTATCATTTTAAGCTTTACTGGAAGGAGGTGGTTTTTAAGAGTGCTAACTTGTAAATAAGAGTCAAAAAAGAAATTTCTTTGGTTATATGGGAATTATTAGAAGTGAAAGCACAATAAAACATTTGCAGCTAAATCAGTCAATATCCATATTAAAATATGCAAATGTGCATATTCTTAAAGGTTGCTTTGGAAGATTGTGATATTTCTTACTAAGTAGACTTATTATACACTCAGTAGTTTGTAAATAACTTAGATTTTGATCTTTCACGGCGTTGTGCGTGTGTTTGTATGTGTGTAAGAGTGTGTGACCAGAGCATAAATCGGAGGCAGAGCTGCTCGACATTATTGAACATTTACCAATTAGGATTCTGTGAGAACCTCACCACAGGCCTCATGGTGCGTTAGCTGAGAAATGCTCAATATAGGAAAATGAATTACTTTTGTAAGCTTTCATAGTGTTTTAGTGCCCATGGCAGCTTTTGCTTAGTGATTAGGGATCTCGAAAATATTTAGGAAGGCCCGGTTAAATATACAGCCAAGGAGACGTTCTCATACCTTACTTAACCAAGTGTGAAATAGCTTTGGCTAAGTAAGGGGACAACCATTAATACTGATAAAAATGGGACTAGGTGCTCTCAAGGTGGAATGTGAGTTCTCACTAAGAAAGTGATTTATGTCACCTTCAACCAAGGTAAAAATAAAAAAGGAAGCTGGCACCCTGAATAAAAAGAATTCACACACACTTCCTAGACTTGCTAGGTTGTCAAACACTGAATGTTACAGCAGTGATATTGCTGAACTTTCCTAATACTACTTTATCAATTCTAAATCATAGTACCTATCCAGTGCTATTGATATTGCAATTGACTGCATGACTCAATATATTTTCTTTATATCAAACTTTGATTCAAAGGTAGCATTTACTATTATCTTTAAGAGCCAATGTTTTGTCAGTTGTGAAATGTTTTGTACACTCCTCTATGGCATAGTGTAATATTCCTTTCCTACAAATCATATCTATTCTACCTGTTTGGCTTCTATTACAGTACATCCATATGCAGTCATAATATCAACCCAGTTTTTGGGATCAGTTGTTTTTGTTTTCTCTTAGTCATGGCAGCCAAGAAAAAAGAAAAGGTTTTTGTCATAGTTGTATCTCAGGACACACTCTGCAATAATTACTCCTGGTGTAACAATGTAAATCCCACTTTTAGCATGTGATTTCATCAAGTAAAAATCAGGTAGAATTTCACCTCATTAAAGTTTGAGGACCGAAACATTGTTAATAGAGTGAGTGCAAGTGTGCGTGAAGGTTTTTTTTTTCTTTTCTTTTTTTCACAGTCAAGAGCCTTCGATCCTACTCACCATGACTTCATGGTGGGCAAGAACCTTTTTATAATTGTAACATGTCTGCTGATAAAAACATTTGAAAAAGGATGATGTAATATATAGTACCTCATAACAGGATATTGTATTGCGAGAGTACTAGTAAACATCAGTAATTATTCAAGGTTAGTTTAGCATGATTGTTTGATTGGTTTTTCTGTTTTGATAAGAGAGGAATGAACTGGATTACCAAGCTACTCAAAGCCCATGAGTCCTTTTTTACAGTCAGATAGTCAAGTGGATATTGACAAGCAGTCAGTGGTTACTAAGGATCTGTCCAAAATACTGACTTGATTCCAATGAAGAGCATGTTTATCTCAATTCAGCTCTAACAAATGACAGTACAAACATGTAGCTCTGTCATATTATATTATATTATAGTACATACGTTGTAGTGTCTGAACCCCCTTTTCTTTCTAGATGCTCATGCTAGATAGTAAAAACTGGTTTCTCTTATCCTTTTTCGAGTCCAGTTTCAAAATTCCTCCCATGCGTCATTATCATAACATGAGATTCTGAGTGTCGGCATAGAGAATATGTCCAGGGTTTGTCACCTTCCTAATTGGCCTGATCAACATGCCTGTGGATATGCTTTATTAGCCTAATCAGGTCTCTAGAGGCAAGACCCCCAGCATAAGACCCCTCTCAAGTAGTTAATAATGTACTTGGTTGAGATCAGGTTGTAACACTATAGCGTGTCAACAATACAGGTTTGGGGAGTCTTTCAGGAAGGATTAGAGATTTATGCTAAGCAAGTAATGTATGCAAGTGCATTCACCACTGCTGAAGCTTTTTATTGTGCACAAGCTGTAGCTGAGCTCAGCCTTAGCTTGAAAAAGACCTTTACATTATAAATGTAAACTCAAGGCTGCAGCAAGGGCCCTGGACAATAGCTGTGCTGAAATGCCCCTTCGCTATCCACAACAAGGGATTGTGCACTGAATCAGTATTTACTGCTTTGCAAGCTAATGCAAACGGTAGCCTATAAAACAACAAAACGCAATTAACGCTATATTTTTAGCTAAGCACTCTGAATTAATGGATGTCTATATAAATGTTCTTCCTTTCACCACATCACAAGGTGATGTAGAAGGACATAATGACGGCACCGTTTGTTAATACTTAAGCTAGAAAAGCCTAATAAAATAAAACGAATGCTTCTTTTCAGCTGCACTTGCATAAAATAGCTCTAAATAGTGTTTGCTTTTTTGACTCTGAAGCTAAATCAGAGAATATCACACTAAATTGCAAACCTCACTAAATGTAATTGCATATTCCAGAAAGCCTACCATACTATTGTAACTAATGGTTGTCAAGTGTACAGAATTCAGCACCATGGACAGTGATTTATGCTGCATCTGTGCAAAAGGCCACGGACAAATCAAGAGCATCACTGCAGGAGGGAACACTTAAGTACCCTGCTTCTTTCTACACCCTTTCTGGCCTTCACAGTCTTTAGGATACCAATCTCTTACTCCAAGACTACATTGTTTTAGTGAACAATTTCACAGCTGCCTAGGCTTAGAAAATGAACACACACTTAACCTGTTGGTTCACAGTTTCCAATGCAAATTTGTATTCTTTCGTACATTTTTGTAAAGAAGTTTCATAACTGTAATATTTGTGAAGTTGCAAAATTATAGTTCTTAAAACTTTAATTTTATCTAACTCCAATTGTGATCATATTTATAACCTTTTAAAGATTTTTCCATTCTGTAACTGTATGTTTTAGTAGTAGTTTTGATTGTAACTTGTGGAGTCGACCTTTCGTGCATTACATTTAAATTGCATTTAAAGGGATTCACAGGAAATGATGCCCGTACTGAATGTGTTACAAAAGAAAAAAGCCAAAGCGTGCAGTGCACATTTCATGAAATGCTGAAGAGCTCATTGTCACTGTGTTGTACATCATTGCTGATTGTCTTCTTTATTTAAACAACATGACATCACCATGAACCATGTTAGAAACAGATGCACAAGTTGCTTTTCTTTTGTTGCATTGAATTGTGTTTGCTACCCCCAGTGGCCGATACAGGTCGAACAGAACTCTGCGACCTGAAATATCAAACCCATCCAGACTGATATCTTAAGGAGTATATATTTAACTATAACCTTAAATAAAATAAGCCAGATTTGAATTGGTTTGGTAATAATTGAACATTATTGCATAATGATTTTAAGTGGAATTGTATCTTGAAGTTGTGATCGTATCGTTTTCCAAAAATCTTTTGTCCAAATTAATGATTCAAGGAAAACTTGAAACTGAAGAACAGACACAATTAATTACAGGATTTTGATTTTGATTTTGATGTCTGATAAATATTCTTATAAGTATCATGATAGTTATTTCAACCACATCAACCTGCCCCAGTTCAATTAGGCTACTCACAACACTTATGGAGATAATTACTATCAATTTTGGAAAACAGAAAAGCCCCATGCAGTTTCTCAAGCATATATGACAAAATGTTACATACATACATACATACATACATACATACAAGATTAAGACATGTTTCTAATGCTCATGAGTCTATGTAAATACTTGGCTTAAGCTCTCGGGGTTGGTGAGATCAGCGTTGTTCTGATGCTTAATTAAGCATTGCAAGTCATTTTCTAGTATATTTGTGGCTTTATATTGGTGCGTGCACTTATCAGCCTCACAAGTTCATCTTGTGTATGCCCATTTCTGCAACGATCTCCACTGTGCAGGAACTCTGCTCGATGACATAGGCAGCCCCAGGCTCAGAATGGCCCCATGTCACTTCTGCCTCGCCCGCTGGCTTGTGCCTTTCCCTGCCATATGCAGCTGTCTCGCACGCCTCATAATAACAGCTAGTCTTGGCCCCAGCTGCTTTACAGAAAAACATCCCCCAACAGAGGCAGACGGCGCATAAACGTGCAGGTTTTCTGGTATACGCCTTCTTCTTTAACACTACTAACTCTGTCACACAAACAGCATACTGCACATGGAATCTAATCTGCCTGTTAATTCTCCTGTTTATACTTAAAGGTACAATATGTAGCATTTTACATGTATTAGTCATTTTATATTGCCTGTGTGACTGAACAGTTTTTAAGTTCACCTAAATGGTGCATCCTTGTAGCAAACATAGTTGCTAAAGGGGTCAGGGTATTTGTCTCTAGTCCTCCACCCAGTTCCTGGTTCCGAGATATCCTAGATGATGTCCAAAAAAACCTCTGGCACCACCATCTGTACTTCATCCCTCTCCTCTTGTGTCAATTGTTGCAATTCTGTCTGGAAATTGAGCAAGAACATCTGTTTAGAATGGCCATATTCACATGTCAAGTGGGCGTGTACTTTTTACTCTTTTATTTATTTATTGTTTTACTAAATATCTATATCTGACCAACCTGCATCTCTAGCCTCGCTGTCACTGCTTTCTTCCAGTAGAGCTGCGTAATCTTCAGAACTTGAATCCTGAAATAAAACAAAATGAAAATGTATAAAATGGGTAGTTTTATATGCCTTCCATATTTGAGGAGTTCTGTTTGACAGTAATGAAATACACAATGGTAAGCTGTAATGATAAAGCAAGGGAAGCTACAATGATGCACAAATTGATGTTTACATAGACTATCTTGCCAAAAACATCTGTTCTTTACTTTATGTGCATTATCTATTATATTATGTGCAGTTAGTTTAGTATTATTGTTGTCACACCTACTGTGTGTGAGCGCCAGAACGAGCAACAACGCTGACTGCACTGATCTTTACGGCCACCGGTGTCACTATAAACAACGACTTGCTAACAACTCCACACAGCCCCATAAAATGAAAACATCTGCCATGGTCTTTGATGGATGCCCTCAGTACCAACAAAAAGGTTAGCAGTTATTAGCCATCATACAGAAAAGGCAGTCTCATCCCATTGAAAATATCACAGCTCTGCCTTCACATATGCGCCAGGTGGATGTGAACGACTGACCCAGGGGAACCTCACACCACCCTGCTGTGATCCAAATGCCTCTAAAGTAATTTAACTATGCAGACCCAAACCTTTATTTACTTGAATCCCACACATGGTCAGCCAGCCTGCTCATGTTTTTTTTTTTGTGTGGTGGGTTTGGATAAATGGCATGTTCGTGGTGTTGATACCTGACAGATTTCTCCGCCACAGCAGCTGTTCCCAGGGGAATCGGGATATATTTCCAGTGTGCCCACATTTCTTTTTTTTCTTTCTTCATTCTGCTGTCTCATATTGACAAAATGCAGTAGATTCTGACATGCATCAATATTCCGTCCTCCAGAAACGAACGAGGAAAAATTTGCTGCTGGGAGCCAAGGGGGGCCTTGCTGCTTAGAGGGACAGACACAGCAGAAACAACAGGAGCCCAAAAGCTGCTACATTCCAAAACTTGTTTAGGTGTATCATCTATTTAATATAAAGATGCTTCTCAGATTAAATATTTAAAGGAAAACACAGATACTTTGAAGTCTTTGCCTATTTACTGTTTCATACTCTTCCGTTGCAGAAGTAGCTTTCCATTGCAATGCAGCTATTGCAGCATTTGACCAGGATATGACCAGAAGCAATATCTCCAGGCTTTTTTCCAAAAATATAAAAAAATAACTAGTGCTCTTCTGTCATTAACAATTTTATCAGATGAGAGATGTTTAAGCCCAAAGAGGCCAAATAATGTTTTTCCAATGACGGCCTCAGCAATCTGACAAGTCTGCTATTTGTCTTTGTCTACAAACAATCCCCCTAAAAAAGATCAAAATTATTTTTGCTTCAATTACTGAAAACCTCATTTGGCTGATTACTGGCGTAGAATGAGTCAATTCTGAAAGCACTCTTGGCTTCAATACCTGTCAAGATGCCGCTGAGCAAACTGGAAGACATGCAACTTGGAAGTGGCATCGTGGAATCGCATTTAATGAGCATTGAGCTATGTGGTGTGGTTGATATGCTATTTATGTAAAACAATAATTTATCTTGTGATCATTGCCAAATAGAGAGATGTGATCAAAATGTCATGAAATTCACTGTGTCTTCAGTCACATGTTATTATTAAATGCTGGACAAACAGATTGATCATTAGCAACAAATTATGACAAGCTGAGGACCAGTAGCAGAGAGGGGTCAAAGGAAACTCATATGGGGGTCATATGAGTATATAAAGAGCATATACTTGGAGGTACTGCACACTTAAACATGTTTTTTAACTTTAAACTAAATTAAATGAAACGCATCATTCCTGGTGTTTAATATTGACTTTTGTTTTAACCAAAGTTATAAAAAATAGGCATTTAATGGACTGAAAATGGCTTAACACTCCATCTACTGTTTTAAATCAGCCGTGAACCTATGAGACCAATGCTAGCATAGAGCCGACCGGTTGGGACTTATCTATGTCATGAAATTTAAATACAGAAAGACTGTAATAAGTGTCAGTCAGTCGCCTCTGTGCCCTCTGACCCACACACTATGTAGCCACGAGGCCACAACTCTCTCACTCGTTTTTTAAATACACTGTGTGAGAGGGTTGTGAATTTGAGGGTGTAGTAACACTTGTGAAATTTTTTTTTCGGCCTTTCTTTCTCGTAATGTGGCATTCATAGTGCTTTTCTGTCAATCACGTGGCACCGATTGCATTGTCATTCTTTTCTGCAGAATGATGTATCTTGATGACCGCTGAAATCAATCCACAGTAATAATGATTCTTCCACCATGCTGTCACCACACAAACACTAGGCATGTATCCTGCGGTGTGTGATGCTAGCAATCAACCAACCAGTGGGTCAGATAGACACCAATCAACCATGGACTCCGTCTCACCCAGCATGACTGCCCATATCAGAGATGGCCCTTACCACCCACAGGATGCCATCTGCTCTACATTTGCCTTTACCGTCTATCTGGTTGCTTGGTGCACACTCGGGGGACTTTCTGAGGAGTCAGGGCTGCAGATGGATTATGACGTTCTCTGTCTTTGGTGCATTTTGAGAATATCTTTGCGTTGTTTATGGTGAAAATCAACAATGGGTTTCGTCTGGTTTTTCTCAGTACTTTCTAACTTCCATAACTTGTTTGTGGCACTCAGTCACAATCCCACTGATTCCTACTGAAGGTCACAAATATATACATACATATTGTTTCATTTTTAACATAGCTTCAGTAATTTCCTAAAACAACTGGGCACTGCAGTTTTAAACAAACATTACTCAAACAGGTGAAAATATTGCATTTCTTGGGGACTACTTTCATCTGCAGATTAATACACATTTGGTTGAGTATTTAGGGTAGTAGGCAGGGGTGGCTGGTATCAATGGGCTAGCAGGGCTCAGCCCTCCCTGTCCTTTACAATAAATATAATAAAATAATTGTAAAAAATCTTAAAACAGATCGTCTTCAATTTTGGTGGGACC
>JAVQJF010080146.1:0-13944 GCA_036023855.1 Gadopsis marmoratus | reverse complement strand
GCTATTGTTGGGTCTATATATATATATATATATATATATATATATATATATATATAAAGAGAGAGAGAGTTGGTCTAGACCTGCTCTATATGATCAAGTGCTATGAGATAACTGTTATGATATGAATTGAATTAATGCAGCATGATGCTAACTGTGAGTCATCTATATTCATCTCTCATCAACAGTCTGGGTTGTAAAGTGACCAGAGATGTGAGGCAGCGCTGGAATGAAGCTTTGTTTCTGCTGGTCTTGGGGAACAGTAAAGTGTTTGCTAATGAATGTACCTTTTTTTGTGTCTGTCTGTCCTAGTAGGGTTGGACTGTACTGTTGCGCCTATCGAAACCCACATTAAATCAATTTATTGGTTGAGAATTTTAAATCCAATGTAACAATCGTCATAATTCCCCTTTCACTGAATAACTTTCTGTTTCTCAACTTTCTGTTTTTTTCAGGCTATTTATAATTTTTTGTATTTATGGTGAGACATTTTGTAAATATGTAATTCCAAAATACACATTGAAAGAAATCTCCCAGTCTGTACTCTAGTAACTCATAATGATCTACTATTATTCAGGGACTACTTATTAAGAATTAATTAATGATCAGGTTACTCATAATTTTGAGTCCCATATTGTAAAGTGTTACCATATAATACTAGAATCAAATTTACATGGGGTGGGAGCATAGGCAACATGCTCAGTGAGTAAATGTACACAAAAAGAAAATATTTTGCTTAAAACTCTAAAATCATTAAATATTGTTGTATTTTCTCTGTGTGTCAGAGAAAGTAATTTCCTTGTACAAGAAATATAAAGCGGCACTTGCTTGTATTCAAGATGTGCATAGTTTGAGTATAATGTAGGTGTTGATGGTATTCTATTTAATGATTGAAAACATATAGTGAACATATAGTAGAAATGAGTAATAGTTTGCATGAATACACAATTTGCTAACAGGGCATTCTGTAAGGAAGAAAGGAAAAAGTCCATTTATTTGTTCTCTATGCTGCAAAACAGAATATGTTAATAATTTAGTTAATTGGTTAGTTTACACAAGGACGCCAAAATGTTCAGTAAGTCTGTGGCAAATGAATGCCAACCACATTCAGCTTTGAGTCTGCGTTAAGATAAACTGAAACACAAAATGTTGAATAAAACAGTGAGTGGGAAAGAGAACCTGACAAAGAAACTGATATTAAAAACACTTATTTCACTATTCACACAACTGGTTGCCCTAATTTTTAAAGCTGATGTTGCATTTTGACCACACAGCAATAATACGTGGAAATAAATTAAACTATTTGTCCAACCACTTTATGTTTGCTGCATCTGAATTTTAATAGTGAACTGCAGATTTAGCTCAAGTGCAGCCTGATTTGGTGAGAACATTGGGCTTTATTTTCTATAGGGTAAAACCAGCTGTTGGAGAACCATTCCAAGCAAAACAGTGTTGAAATCCAAAAAGATCCTCGCAAAAATACTCTTTTCTTTTGACAAATAAAGTACCACACTTTTGAGAGAGAAAATATATGAGGCAATGACTCAAATTAGGATGCATAGAACACTCTCACAGAGCAAGAGAGGCATTTGCACATGAAGAGTTGAAAATGAGTCACATTCAGCCAAGCTGTGAGCTCCACCTAGGAGGCAGTGAAAGAGACCGAGACAGGCACAGAGAGGGGCTGAGGCAGGCAGGCGCCAAGCCTTGAAGAGGGGCATTCTGGCATAATGACTCTCATTTACCATTGACAGGCCTTGGGAAAGTTAAACTAATTATGACAGCACACAGATGCTGAATAGCCCTTGATGAAGTTAATCACTGGCAATCCAACAAACAGGTGTTGAATGATTTCTGTTACCTCCCCTGGAATTATAAGATGTTCAGACTTCTCCAGTGCAACCCTAAATATGCATTTTTTTATCCTTGTGACAAATTCCATATACATTTGCAGCTATGTACACCTCCAGTGCTCGAAATCAGAAAACGAGTGCTGTAACCTGTGATGTTAGTGAGACAAACAGGGAGATTTACTCTTGAGTTGAATGAGTACACACGAAATGCTTTTTTTGAAACATGAAATTAGCTTAATTCCACTGTGGAATGGAACAGGTGGCAATACAAACGCGGGCCCACAGAAATGTTCACCCTCTGCGTGAGTCAAGTATCTCAACCGCTGTCAGCCCTGCCGTTTCAATATGCACCCCTTCCAACAACTACCACAAATCAGGACCAGTACAGCATGATATGTACAGTGTTATAGGTTTGTTTTTGTCCTATTCAGTTTCATAGACTTGAACACATTTTAGGGTCATAGACTTACACAGGGTGAGAAAAATGCTGTTCTTGTGAAGTGGATGCTAGTGTGGTTTTAGACAATCTAAATTGCAATAATAGATAGATATAGTCAGACATCATCAATCTACTGATGCCTTATCCAATATGAGATATGATAAATAATTGTATGTTCTGAAACAGCAAAGACTTACAGAAGTCCAGGAGGAGATCATAACTCCTCCTAATGAGCTTTACGATACATAAAACATCCCTTTCTCCGACTCCCAGATTGCTACAGATCATTGTTAACAGGCGGAGATAATGTATAAGCATAAAGATAATAGGCTCAGCTGAATGTCATTAAATTGTGTAAAACGTGAAGAGTGCCGCACCAGAGCCAAACACACAGTCTCCGCACTGAATGAATGCATGATTAGCTATTAAGTATCTGTCAGGATTTTATTAAACGTACTCATTTGAATACTTTTGCTATGAACTGCTTTCTGAAGAATGAGTTGGAAACCAGCGTAAACGTCAGTGTGAGAGTTTACGTAAATGCGGATTCAGCAGCTGACTTTTTACAGTAGTTTAATAGAGCTGCGAAGACGGATAAGATGTATACAGTGTGTGCTCCTTTAACATTTCTGATAAGGAATCTGACTGGACGCAGTGCTGTAAAAGGCAGCGCACACAGTGATATTTGATAACATGCTTCATATTAAAGTGTAAATTTGATTGATACCTTATAAGACAAGCTCAAGCTGTTGCCTTCAGGTTGTCTGTCCAAGTTAATGTTCATAACAAGTTCTGTTACGTTGTCCCTTGGAGATTTGCATTGAGATAATTAAAGGCCTGTAGCATTCTCACTGACTTGTTGCAATTTGGTAATCACATCCTCAGTACACTGTTGCCGGTTGTTGTGCACGGGCAGCTCCAATTATCACATAACACATACCTCACAAATTCCCAAAGAAAATCACCAGGATTTCATCTGAATTCTCGTGACCTGAGCCTCATTTGAATTTGATTAATTCCACACCCATTTATGATGTGAGACAGGCTCTATCCCAGGATACAAACGGTACATATATCTGGACGGGTTGCAATTGTAACAAAGGACAAACCAAGTTCTAATATATGATTTGTATGGGGCTAACACAGATAGGCAGACATGCATATCTATGAGTAATTTCAGAGTCACAAACCACTTGACGTGTAGCTCTTTGGAATGTCAAAGAAAACCAAAACTGAAATGTAAATGTAAGGAAACCATGCACAGAACTATGGAGTGCCTATGACATTTCCACAAAACAACAAGTGAAGGCTGGAGGACAAACTAAATGAAAGTGCCTCATGAAAAACATGGCACAGATTTATGGGCTGACCATCTTCTTTTTCTTGTTGCTTTTGCAGTTAAAGTTGTGCATAAAGATCTGCGAGCTTCTGATCAGAATTCGAATGGTCCTCCTTCAAACAGGGTTTTTCCCAAATGGCCTCTTCTTAATGTGAAACAAATTGAAATGATAGAAGGCTTGATGAGTTATTTGCAAAGCAACATTATTTGTTACAACCATGGACTTGTGCCTTCAATCCTATGATTATATTTGTCATCTTAAATCAGTGGGTAATTATTTCCTACATGCTTACATTTCCTTGTGTTTGTTTTTTTTAATGCTTTGCTGTCTATTTGATGCTTTGTCATTTGACAGAAATAGCCAATGTTAAAAATGTAATCAAAGACGAGGACACATTTAGCAAGAAATACTTTCTGTAATATGTAAAAAGTCTTTAATCCATCTGCTTGCACATTTCTTTCTGACTTTGAAAGGGTATGAAAAGTTAGAATTTTAAATTCCAGCATTAATTCACATAAGGAGAAAGAAAATGTTGACAGTTTGAGCAGTTAACGTTGACTGAAATCTTTAAATGCATGGCATGACACAATCCTGGCTACTATACTGACAACACTACACATGTGACCTGCACAGTGCGTGGTGTTGTTATGACAATTGCATTGCACATACCGTACAAAAATACATAATTATCTATTATAAATGAGTAAATCTGAATCTGAAAAAATCTGCAGTGTGAAAAAAATCAGATATCTGTCTAAATTTGCACTGCGAACAGAAAGTGTAAGGAGCGAAGCAACGTGGATGGCAAAGCAGTTAAGGAACAATCAGTTGCTTGTAATTTTTATTACTATAACAGCAGTTATTAAGCTACAAGCACTAATGACAATGACATTTTCTTTACACAATAACGGGAGTGTGCTGACTGTAGACGGGAAAATAATGGTACAGTTCCCAAAATTTAGCAAAATGTCTCTGTTCCTGTGCTCATGACAGTGAAATGGATGGTGTTTGTGTTCCCTGCTAGGTAACAGACAACAACAGGCTGCGCCACAAATGAGAGATTAAGACTTCCTTGAAACAAAACCTCTCCCGTGTACGTCGACGCGTCACGAAACTTCGGATGGTGGCAAAACATCACGACCAGGAGAATAAAAAATTTAAATGGCCCACCTTGGAGAATTTACTTAGACGTGAACATTTGGCTGACTAAGCAACAGCAGAGAATTTACTAATGGAAGCTGTTCAATTTTATTTTGCTCTAAAAATAGTGCACTGCGCATTTTGCCTCCCCCTGGAGTTTTGAGCATTGAGCGAACAGTGCAGGTGTGTTCTTGGCATATGTGGAATTGTGACTCTGAAAACACTAACAAATTCATGTTCTACTACTAAGCACTACTGTACGGTGTTCCACTGCTGAGTGAGGTTTTACTCAAACAAGTTAATTAAATGTTTGAAAAATATAAAATGTATTCTGATGGTGGTATAGCACAAATAACTGGATTTGCACTTTGCTTGTGTAAAGGTCTGAAACTCTGCGTTGAAGCGATGCAGTACCTTTCTACCACTAGACATTCAGTCAGCAGATGTTTTGTTGCTAGTGTAAAATATTGTTCCAGGCACTGGTCCAGGACGGCTCTGTGGTTTTTGGATGGCCTGAGATGTAATGACTGAAACAGCCCAGGCGATATGAACTCATTTTCGCAATTACTGCATTGTTTAGTAATCACTTGTCCCTCATAAATGTGATAAATGTGGCCATTTTCAGTAGAAAGGACAGACAGCTTTCGTAAAGAGGAATGCAGAAAAGCATTCAGTCATTTACTTCACCTAATACTAAAGGACTGCCTTACAGTATTGTGTGATGCCTTACTGATGATGACATGTGTGCCCTCTGTCCTGTTCATAGTTCAAATTCTTATTTGTGTTTTTGATATATATTTAATGCAGCTCAGATGAATACGTGCCGGCGTAAATATGTACTCAATTCTGAATCTTCTGCTGAGAGAGTGGGTGCACACTGCCTGATGCTCTGCTCACCTTATTTACAAACTGTATCTGCGTGCAACTACCTTGGCGGTGGTCACACACTGTACATGTCCAGTTGCATGACATAGAAGGGATGAAGACAGCACAAAATAAAAGGGAAGGAAGTGGGGGGGGGGGTTGGTCGTAGAACTGTGCAGACAAGTTGAAACGCAGGTGGACCAACAGAAAGCATGGAGATAAAGAGAGGGCCGACGAGCACAATAGAGAAATAATTAGGACACCGTGCGTGGATCCCTCCCTGAGCACTCAACTGTGTCAAACAGCTTGGTCAATAATCTTCAGCAATTCCTGAGGATTAGAGTCTTATTACCGAGCACCGTCTGTCACACAGACCTCGGTGCCCAGACACTTGCTGGCTGTTTGCTCCGAGGTTCCGACAAACAAACATCTCAAACCGTCACCGGAGGATCCGTCACACCAGGTCGAACAGGGTCCACCGTCGCGCGTCGTGGTAACTTTTATTCTGCACGTGCGCTGCTCTCGTGCTTTGGCCAAACGTCTGTGCGCGCGCGTGCGGTTAGACAGAGCCCCTGGAAGTTGCACACCGACAGCACGCCGTCGTGCAACAGACTGTTAAACATATTTAGCCGGTGGCCGAATGTGACGGTCTGTAACTTGCAAAGAGCAGCTACCTGCGTGCTGCTGCGTGGAGCCACTTGGGAGCTGGTTGTTTCCCGCACGTTTGCTCCTTCTAATGTACCGTTCAGCCGCGTGGAGTGCGTGCGGATAATCGGTGGGATCTGTGCAGCCCGCAACTTTCAAAGCAGCAATTTGTTGTTGTTGTTTTGTTTTTTTTCTGGTCGTTTCTGCGAAGATGTCGAGGCAACGCGTTGCAAAGTTAACGTGAAATAAACGCCTGCCGCTCTCCTCCCTGCACACATGCTCACTTGTAGATCTGACAGTGGCCGGACCCGGTGTCATTGCAACAATCCCCACAAAGTGCGTATGAGAAGCCGCAGGGGCTGGAAGTTCTTACCTTGCCCGCGGATTTCGGCGGCGGCGGCGGCGAGAAGCAAAGCCGCGATGAGGGTCTTCAGTTCTCCGCCTTGTCTCATACGCATGGTGACTAAAGTCGCGGTCGCTCGTCGCGCACAGCTACAGGACACGGTCCTCGCGTGTCGACAAAGAATACTTCCAGGGCTTTAAAAAAAACACAGAAGAAGGGGTAAAAAAAAGAAAGCAAAGCGAAGGTTTTGAACGTCTGCAAAAACGCCGACGGAGCCGCGCTGCTGCCCTTTCTGCGGCGCGCAGAGTGAAGAGGAGGAGGAGGGGGAGGAGGAGGAGGAGGAGGAGGAGGAGGAGGAGGAGGAGGAGGAGGAGGAGGAGGAGGAGGACGGGGGGTCGAGGATGGTCGCGTGAATCGCGGAGGTCCCTTCTTTATTCTGGCCGCTCGGTAAAGCGGCTCCCCGTCCGTGTGAGCAGAGTCGGCACGTGGAGCGAAGAGGCAGCCGAGGCTTCAGCACCGCGGACAGCTCCTAGCGGCAGCTGCGGGAACAGCCTCCTCGGGGTGGACGCGCTGTGCCAGTCTGGACCCTGCGCGTCCTCCGAAGCCCCTCTGCGGCCTTCGTGTCAGACAGTCGCCTTTCAAAACGCACGTTTTTCTCATCAAGCATTTTCAACCACATTCAACTGTCACTGTCAGCTATTTCCATCACGACGACCCGGTTTGGATGCACAGAAAATGGGACAAAATGTTAAGCCAGTAAGACGCTGCGGTTGTGGCTAACTTGTGATAAGTACGCCAACAAACTGTGTTCTTCTGCTGTTACTTGTTTTATCCGTTATTTAAACACACACCCTATTCTCATAAACATCAGCAACAACAGGACATATGCAGCATGCGCATGGACGAAAACTCAAACAGCCATGACAAACTCGCAGTTAACGTACACAGAACAGTGGTTAAGACGTTAAGAAAAGACAAGTGCAAGTAGCAGCGATAGTGCTTGAGTGTGATGTTTTAAAATCCTCAAAAGAAATGAGATTTACATTCCAAAGCTCATTCCAACGCCTTCCAGTTGTGAGGAGGATGGTATTTAAAGCCAGTTTTGCCAAGTTCTGTTTAACATGCAGTATAGATACAGTTAAAATATCCTGGACCTAATATTATTATAGATTATTATAGCTTTATAGACCAATAATGTACAGTGTAGCACCAGTCTGACCAGGAAACCCAGCCCAGCTTTTCACATAATAATAATAAACTTTATTTGTATAGCACCTTTCTTAAGGTTACAGAGTGTTTTACAGAAGAAGAACAAAACTGCAGATAAAAAAACAAAAACAACAATAAAAACAACAGGAGAATCAAGCAACATAAAAACACTGGGGCACAAAATCGAGAAAGGAATTTCTTATTTGCGATAAAGTGCACTGTGATACACAGAGTAAATAAGCTTTAAGGTGGAGGGAGAGGCATGCATGTATACAACAACACCATAAAAGACAGAACGGTACATTGAACAATCATTTTCCTGACTAGCGGAAGAAAAACGTTGTTTCTGTACCAAAATTCAATGCCAAGCCAGGTCTTCCACATGGATCATAAAAGCAGTCTGTTATCTAGCAAGATACCTAAATATTTGGAATACTATAAACAAGATTGCATTGCTTTAAACGCCATACTGACTAGTTTTTAGACTGCATGAGTCAGGAGTAGACTTTGAATTATTCCCAGTAAAGCTTGGACCATGCTGAGCAGTACGGGCCCTGAAGTGAGATGTTCCTCAGGTGCTGGAAAGGATCGTGCAGTGCTCGGCGTCTCTTAGGTCACCTTCTTTTTCTTTTCTTTTTGGCCCTTTTCTAGGTTCAGTTTATGTCTCAGGGCTGTATCTATTTTCCAGTGACATATGCTTGCAAGAGAACTCTTCCTAAATTAATAAAGTGGGGCCCCTGAATTGGCTACAGTGGGTGAAGCATAAGCAGTAAAGACAGTGTTTGCTCAGTGAGGTGGCGAGATCCAAAACTGTGACAAAGATGTAACAAACAATGAAACAAATCCTTCAGGAAGACCTGGGTTTAGTCCGCAGTGTAAGGCAGAGTCTGAGCAAGTGAAATGATCAATGAAATACTACGTCATTGTCCTTGTAGCAGCAGTTAATCGGGGTAAAGGTAAGCCATCATGGAGTCTCTTAGGCAGCAAAGTACTTGCTACAAACCATGTCATGCTTTATTAGTGTACTATATATGAGTATGACACAAGTAATTATTCAGAAATAACTAATCAGATAAGGTGATCGAAATATGCTCTTTCCTTGTGACACCAACATAATTAAAAAGATGAACAGATAGTATCTTTATTACATCATTAAGTCCCCTTTAGATATATTAGCCTGCTATTTCAAAAAAGATCAGGAATTCATATAGCCAGCAAAATAATTGCTATGTGCCCACATTCTGTTCATCCAGTTAGTAACGTCTACATAAGTGAGGCGTGAACAATTCAGTAATGGCCCACAGTCCACAGAAAGAAATAAGAAACAACACGTACAGCTTTTGAGGGTTTTCGATGCTGTTGTATTGCACTCTGTCACCTTAATAGAAGAAGATAGAGCAGGTTGACGTGCATTCACAGGCAGTCTGTTGTGCGAGAGTATCAAAATAAAAGCAATTAGAAGACGAGAATAGAGATGGGAGTGGGGAATAAAGGCATTGGAAGGAAGGGAGCCAAAGTCAGACTTCATTGAAGACGCTAAAAAAGTATGTGTAAGCAGATACTACTTTGAAAACAAGACCACTCAACCTAAAAATAAAAGGTTTACAGTGGAGCTGTCCAATGTATACCTGTTCTCTGGGCTCTACATGTGCATTATCTCACCGTGAGTTAAGTGTGATGTGTTACCATCAGTTGATTGATGACCCTCTCACATCTCCGTCACACCTCTGGCCCTTAAGACTCAACCCCCTTTGAATAACAGAAATCTCATTTCAGAAATATCATGTGTGTCATTGTCACATAGACTCATTTTCTACTCTCCTTTACCCTCTCTGTCTTTTTTTTTTATGCTGACTTTTCTTTCAGGTCCCATTTGACTTTGTCTGGCATCGCTCTCACAGCGCCAACGTCTCCCTTTTCCTTCTAAATTTATCTCTCTGTTTCCCACCTACACCCCCAAGCATGAGACACTCATTGCATCACTCCCGGACTCTCTCTGGCCTTACTCGGAAAAGGCTCTAGTAGTGCAACTTTCCCTTTAGAGAAGCTTGGTGGAGCCATAAAGCAGGCCCTCAGGTCCAGTTGGCAGCCAGATGGTTGCAGCCGAGCTTTCATTCTGCTAATGGGTAGGGGGGCAGAGCAGTTAATGAAAATCAGACCCTTGAAATGAAATGACCAATGTACCAAGTTAATGAGGCAGACATCGGCAACAAGCCTTTACAGGCATTAAGGTAATCTTAGATGACAGGATTATGTAAAGAAATATCTGATGATGACTGTTCATTAGACAGCTAAGGACTGACTGATTAGTGCACAGCATGTTCAGCTAACAAACACACTCCTACTGACTCGGAGCAGTGACTGTGATATTTAGATTGACTGGCTAAGTGCTTCATCCCAGCAAGGCTGTTTGCCAAATGCTATCAATGAGTTCTCTACTGATGTAGCATTACAACCTACAAATTACAGATCATATTACAGTCACAGACAGCAACAACATCACAGTCACAGGGCTCACACATGCATGTAATCATCATGCATTACACTCACAGTGCAGAGCCTTTTAAGTCAGGGATCGCAATTAGGCACAATACCAAATCTGTTCACTGTTTAAGTTTTAGGGTGTTAATTTCACTTATAGGAGTTTTGGAAGACACATTTTTTTATCATTGCTGCTGACATCCTAAAAACTGTTTTTAAATTATTTAAATATAGTAAACATTCAAAGACGTCTGATCAGAGAGAAGAGAACAGTACGTTATTGTGCATTTTGACTGTGCAACATTGTCAAGGCTCTGTATTGATTTCCTCCAAAAGTTTCTTTTTATGATTGCTGGAACTGTGTTTTGGGTTTTTGAAGACAATTTTCTACACCAAAACACTATTCAAAGGAACAGATTTCACAATAGTAAAATGATTATTTTCATATATTGTCATACACACACACACACACTGATATTTGATTTTTTTCAGTGTCCTTTCTTTTAACCAGAAGCACAAGGCTTCATTTCACAGAACAATGCAGGGATACATGTCAGATACTATTAACCATGGAATAGATAAGAGGAAGCAGAAAATCTGTCTTCCTATCCGTTCTCTTTACTTTTTTCCACTTATTGCAGTATGCAATATCCTGTATATAATGTAGCTGTTAATGATTCTAGTTGTTTGACAGATTTGGTTGTTGACACGACTTAAGCATCATCTGTAAATACAATTTGATTTGATTTGAACGGCACACTCTTTTACCACAATCCGTCAAGCTCCACCTCAGAATGTGTAAACAGAGTGAAGTGCTCTAATCCATAACCCTGATGAGGAGAGGCGGACTTAGAAAAGACCAAAACAGGGTTGACTCATTCTGCCCACTCTTATGCTTCATACTTCCACTGGAACTGACATTTTCAAGATTAAAAAATTTTCCAAATCATTGACTACAACAGTAATTTCATCTTATTTCTGGGATCAGGTTATGGTCTTCATATGTGTTACCTACAGTACATACTCATACTGTTATATGAGTAACAGCCCCTGTTGGCAAATCTGCTACACTGTTAATGCTTCTCAGCTGGAAAAATCTATAATGTTACAGGAAACAATACACAAGTCCATGTTTACTGATGTGAATCTGCAAGCCACTGTGAAGAGCCACAAATATATTGCATTTGTGTGTTAGCTTTGAGTCATTGTTTTCCTTACAGTCTTACCCGCCTTACATCCTGGCCCTTGCTACACAAACAACCCCATTTCCATATAAATATCACGTTTTCTTCTTAACTTGCCCGTGTCCGTATAGCATAAATTGTTCAGTGTAATTTGCAGCATTGTACTGTCTTCCTTGTTCTCCCCCTCCCACCTTGTTGCACACTTCCTCCTGGTAGAGCCCAGTTAATTGCACATTTCTCATTACCACGTATAGGAAAAGAGCTCCCTCTGAGCAAGTCAACTGCGCAGTAGACAAAGCTTTTGTACACATCCATTTTCTGCAGGAGAAAAAAGCTGGGGAGGGAGGGGGTCACGAGCTCTGCCTGACCTTTGACCTCAATTTATGAATTTCACAAACCGCCTCATGAATTTGTAACTGTTGAGTTCAAGAGCGTTGGGAGACAGCCTGTAGGAGGAAGCATTCCTTTTAGCTGCCCACTTTCTTGTTTTCCACAGCAAACTGTGTGAGCAGCACGGATGGTTGCTGTGCTCGCTCTGCTCAGTCTAGAGTCCCAACAGTGGGAATAGAGTGGATGTGACCCCAAAGACTGAGCAGCATCTGTTAACCCCCTGATCATTGCTTCTGTCTGATGGCTAGGCTGGAGCAACGTCTGCCCAGTCATGCGGGACCATGCCAATAGATTCAGCAGACTATGGTAATGAGCCCGAAAAGGATTCCCAAGCTCAGTGCTGTCACTTTGATGGCTCCAAAATTAACACGGCACTAGAAATTCTCAACACCTGCTGTAATAACATTCAAGATAGAAGGAATATGTCAGTAATACAGGTACAAGAAAATTAATGTAACCCCTCTTGTCAACTGTAATTAGAACCGTAGTGGCACAGATATGGCACAGTGAACGTTTTGAGAGGGTGAAGCAAAAAATGATTGCTGCAGTGAGAAACTCTATTTTGCCCTGATATCAGTATTCTGTGAGCCTTCGCAGAGGCATATGTTAGGATGGAGTTTTCTGCCCATAAGTATAATAGAGTGCTGGGCTAGAAGGGATTGTATACTACCAAACACTAAACCATTCATTTACACAGCAGCACACACAAAAGCTGGGCAAACCCTGCACACACGCACACTACCACCATTCAAGATGTTATGGCAGGAACACACGGGAAAATTACAATTTTTTCTCTCTCTCTCTCACACACAAACAATCCTTTCATGGAGTGTGTGACATGTCATCCCATACTTTTACATCCCCATCTCTGTTCGCTCTCTGGTTTCTCCTCTTCAGCTCGCCACGTACCCCTCCCTCTCCTTGACCTTCTCTTTTCATTAGTCAGAGTGTGTCTCATGTCCCTGAGCATGCTGATAGTGCACTGCTCCAAGGCTGCATTTATCAAGATGATAAAGCACTCTCAGACAACAGCCAAGTATCTCAAGGCTAGCGGCCGCGGTACCTGACAAGTGACAACAAGTCACACAAACAGCTCCGCCTCCATCCTCCCGTGCTCTCGTCAGCCCTATACCATGCTTAGTTGGTCACAGGTTGTTGCCTTATGTCACAGAAGCCCCTAATGAGAAGTTAAGTGCAGATGAAAACAGATCTGCCCCCCCGCCTACGCATGCATCCACACTTCCCCTCCACGCGCAAACCGCTCACGGCACACAGATGTCCATTGCGCCGTGTGTCTGGGTTCCGCGACATCCTGTTAAAGCGTGCAGGCCCTGAGTCACACGAGTGCAAGACTTGCCTCTGTACCTTCAGCTTTCATCTTTGCCCGCTGTTCACCTCACTTTCCTCAGTTCAGTGGCAGTTTTCCACTCTCAGCCATAAAGGTGCTGTCCGCCTTGAGAGAGCAGGGACGCCAGCCGGCAATCACTATTCAGCTCTCAGACTCTGACAACTGAGATGACGGGGGAAGTTGTGTTTTTCTCTTCAAAAGGTATTAGGCAGTGGGAAAATGTGACAATGGTGCTATTTCTTTATTTTTTTCTTGCTACTCTTTTCTAGCCGCTATTACATTTAATTTGAACGTCATTTTTATATTAAAACACATGTTCAATTAAAATAAAAAAGTACATTGTTCTCGAAGAGTCATTATTCATGGAAAGGCTCAAAAGGCAATTTTACTTTATTGCCTCATAGTTTGATTTCTTTTGTTCCTTCCAGCAAAAATGTGCTCCTCGCTCTGCCTTCTTTCTCGTGCGCTCTCTTTCTCACACACACACACACACACACACACACACACACACACACACACACACACACACACATTATTGAAGTGACAGCCTGACTTAAAGTTACTGTAAGTAACATTTTAAATGTATTATCACTTGTGACATTTCAGAGTCGGAGAGGCAGGATGCCCAATAACCAAGGTATTTTATTTACATTAAATAAACTTGAGGGATACAGGGTATGGGATAAACGATAACTTAAAGTCTCCGCTAAC
>JAVQJF010080128.1:0-57071 GCA_036023855.1 Gadopsis marmoratus | reverse complement strand
TTAATATATATACAGTATATATATATATATATATATATATATATATATATATACATTGTGTATATATGTTACTCAAATAATTGCTGTTAGCTAAACTTAAAAGCATGAATGCCTGAAGATCTTGAGTTCATTGAAACTTAAATAAGTTCACATAAAAGGTAGAGAGTTAAATCAAAGATAATATATCTATCTGACTAATTCTGTGTTTAATTTAGATCTTAAATTTTCAGTTTTCTTTAATGATGTCCTTCATGCTTCTCAACAGTCTCCTGGGTCATTTTTATGATCACATAGGTTTATGTTGTTGCCATCAGTATTAATTATGTCAGCTGTGTTTCTGAGAAATCATGTCTTTTCCATCAGTTCATTATGGAGGATGGCTATAAATACTACAATACCCATAAGCCTCAGCAGCAGATGGTGTGGAGAAGAAGCCAGTCAGCTGCGCAAATTGTTATTGGTCATGTTAACAAAACACTTTCGTAAGTCATCCAAAATGGACTCAAAACTGAAGTGATTTAAACTGAAGAATACTTTATCATATTTTAAAAGTGTAGTCCTTACTGTAGCTTTCATTTGTTGTTAGCGGCGAACATAAAAGTTTAAATCTCCTTGATTGGATATTTCCTATAGTATAAATGCATGACGAGTCATAGCTAACTTCTCTAGTCAGGTTTTTATGTACACATACTTGTATCATTGAATTTTTATCAAAGACCCACATTTTTTTTATGCAGATGTCCATCTTTTGTACTGATGATTGAAGTTGGAGTTTCATGCAAGTGTTGGAAGTGCAACTAACAGTTGCCTAACATTGGCTAATCAAAAAATAAACAGTCTTTTACTTCTGGAACCCCAAATGCCCAACATATCTCCTCCGCCCAAATGTTAGCTGGGATAGGCTCCAGCCCCCCCCTGCGACCCTTCGGGATAAGCAGTATGGATAATGAATGAATGAATGAATGAATGAATCTCCTCCCACTTCAAAACTCTATAACACTTCCGCTCAGCAGAAAGCGGCTTTTATACATTAGTTCACATTTATTCAGTTAAAATATTATGCACAAGAAAATATTCTGTTATATCTAATATAAACATTCTCATCAAAGCCTTTCCTCAGCAAAGACCTAATGGCGTGCAATATGCGAGTGTGTGCGCGTGTGTGTGACTGAAAGCGTGCATGCATGAGTGCATATATATGAGCTCTGTCTTGTATTTACTTGATCCAGCATTGCTCTGCTCCTCAGGGGGCTTGTCTCCTGGCTCTCCAGCAGAGTTAGAGCTGAGTTAATACTGAAGAGCGCCGCTAAAGCAACTCAAGTCCAGGCAGTAAATCCTCCCTCACAGCATTAGCTTCAGACGGGGCTGTTTAGCACATGCTAATAGTTATCAGGCAGGGCGGTGATTGAAGGGAGGATAAGGTTGTGGAGCACAATTACGTGATTGTAAGAGTAGCAGACCAGTAATTAGAGAGAGACTTAAAGAACAGTGATTGGACGCGCTGTGGAGATTGATGTGAGGGCTGAGGGTGGTGAAAAAGATGAATTGACAGAGGAGATGGAGAGCAGTGGGGCTCAGAAGCACAAAGGCAAAGGGAAGACAGTGCAGGAGCAGGCAGGCAGGAAAGACTGGTGGAAGCAAAAGGCAGCAAGGGAAGAAGGTGGAAGTAGGTCGAGGCTAATTAGGGAGAGGTAACGTACGGAAACGATTTAGCACTGCAGATGGAGAACATAGACTCAAGTTAAGTGGCAATGATACTTAAACTTTAACTTGAATTTGATTCCACTTGCAGAGGTTTGATTTGTCACCAGCTTGGAGAAGAATAACTGAATGTTTATAGGACGCATGCAAGCCCTAAGCTCGAATTTCTGCACAATTGTTTTCACACAGATGTTTAACACTAATCTAAAGCTTTCTGACTAACTCTGTTCTTCTCTTGCTCCTCTCTCCCTCTTTCACTGTTCCTCTTTCTCTTTGATATTCACTGCAAACACCACGCTCCCACATTTCAATCTGTGCTGAATCTATATGTTTATGCCATTTTAATCCTCTATGCTTTCTTTTTGTTATCAACATGATCATGTGTTATCAATTTTTGTTTTTATTTACTCTTTCATCTTCTCTAAATCCTCTCAAAACGACCTGCCCTGTCCTGTATCCCTCGTGGTATCTCTAACTCTGATGTCTTCCTTGTTGTATCTCTTTCCTCGGCGCTCCCATGTGTCTGCTCAGTTTTGGGGACGCTTCCCTCTCGTCTGCTTCCACCCTGGAGCACATCCCGTCCTCGGCCGTGGCGCGCCCTCGGCCCCTGGTCCGGCAGCAGAGCCTCCAACAGCCCCTCACTCACCAGCCCCCTCCGGGTCCTAACGACCCCCCAGTTACCTCACAAAGCCTGGGCCAGCTGCACACAGGCCCAGGCGGCGGGGGCCACCGTGGGGGCCCGCGCGGGGTCCGGGGGAGTCCGGCTGGAGCCTCCCGGTACAGAGGAGCAGGGGCAGGCCGATCAAGGTCAAATCCTGGCAGCTGGGATCACATGGTGGAGCAGATCCGCCACAGAGGGCTGGACGTCAAGTCGTTCTTGTAAGTGTCGTGAAGTTTAATGTAAAATGTTGCACCAGGAAAGGTTGACAGAAGACACTGTCGAAGATGAAACTGAATTATACTATTCTGATATGTTACACTGCTGACTGAAGTTTTAGGTTTTTGAATTAGACTGCAGTAGGTTATACTCAGTGTATCTTGTGTTTATCTAATGTATCTAATAAACCAGCACAATATGTACAGTATGTCTGTATGTACGGGTGTGACAGATTTTTACTCCATTATGCATCATTACATCTAGCGTCCACCATCAGTAGGTCATATTATCTTCTCTCATATGGGTAACTCCAGGAGGTCTCAAGAAGATCAAATTAGTTTTTTTTATCTTGTCCAATGTGCATTTATGAAATTATTGAACTGGATTTCGAAATATTTCATAAAAAACAAACTTTGCAGAATGTTCTCCTCTATCGCATGTGTGCAACATCACAGAATGCGTACATGAACTGCACAGTTGCAGTAGCATGTATAGGGACTGCTGTAAGGTTATTCCACTTCTATATGGATCTTTTGTGACTAGATTAATGGCAACACAACAGTGATTGACTATTACCAGGAGGAGGTATAAAATGGCTTTAACAACTGGGCAGCATTGGAAAGCTGTTAAAATAGTAATTCCTAAACAGAGATTCAGCTTGTTGAGTAAATAAAGAGTAGACTTGCATTTGTTTTTGTATTTGATGATGGAGCAATCACTTTTCATTTTATGGACACCGAGACGATTGTAAACGCATTAAACCTGACAGTCATGGGTCAAACATGACATTTGACAGGTAGTCTATGCAATGGAGACAGTGGATTGAGGAAACCTAAGTGTACTTTCTCACAGAACAAGCCGGGCGTGACTTTTTCATTGCCACCAGTAAGTAGAACAGATCCCATGAATACGCGTACAAACAGCGTTTTACATTAGCATAGTACTGTACAGAGCATACTGTCTCTGTCCGCGTACTAAAGACTTGATACACCTCTCTTTATAATACAGTTTTTCCAACATATGCTGATAACAATTTGAAAAAATGTAACAGTAACACGTGATAAAATATTCTTAAGAAATCTTTCACCCTACAGTTAGCAAAGATAATTTCCACTAACGCTGCTGAGTAGGACGGCTGCTGGTGTGCGAAGGCTACTGATTGTTTGAGATACAGAGCACGAAGAGCTCTCCTCCTCCGCTTGATTTGAATGATAGATTACAAATGATGTGCTCCATAAAGCAGCCTTACGTAAACGCCCCCCCACCCCACCCTCAACCACAAACATCTAGACACTCACACACATCCACACACACAGCCCTACACTCCTGTACTTTTTGTGCGTGTCTTCCCATTAACAGTGTCTCCAGGCCAGTGGCCTCCCTGCCTATATGAATCATCATTCAGATAAGGCTGGACTCATATATAGGGAGGAGGCATCGCCCACCGTCCCTGTCCTCATGAATCTCACTGGACCGAACACATCAGTTGTTGACCCTGGGGGAGGGGGGATATGATACGTTTGTGATCAGTGGGGTGTGAACAACCAAATGTAGCAGTTTCGCCTTCCACATGTGTTGTGTGCATGGCTGTCACAGTGTGGCATCTGAGCTGTCCTGCTCGCATTTCAGATCAATAGAGCTGGTGTAGGTGGTAATGATTTCAGCACCCTCCGGTTGGAGTGCGCGTGTCTTTTTTGGTCATTTATACAAATCCATTTACCTTATCGACGAGCCTCGTGTTGTTACTGTTTACCCATCGCCAGTAGCCCGCTGTCTCTCAAGTGCTAATGTGTTCCTCCTGTTGTCGATGCACATTTATAAAAATCTTTTCATCAGATTTGATTTTACTTGGCTTTGTACAAAATTCCACATTCATATTTAGTTCTGGCATAGTGTCTGGGTCAACACTGCAGGATTTTAACCTTTGCATTTTGAAAGAAGTTCAGATCGCTGTTTTATATTGACACACTGTTTCAGGAATGCTACAAGAGCCATTTCTCAATCAGTTTTCTCCTAAAATGAAATGTTTGAGTAGTCATTTACGTTCTCTGTGATTACATCAGAACCTGACTTTCTCAAGCCAACTTTTAAAACAAAGTAAGGCAGCCACTAATCCACAAAAATAAAAATGTTTTTTAAATTATGCTTTAAAATGGTCCTGCAGGTGATGTTAAAAAAGAAATGAACAAAATCATGTCGGAATTGCCCTTTTAAAAAATTTCTGTTGTAAAGAAAATATGTAAAGGTTGTCCTTGAATCGGCACGCTGTGGTAGAGGCTGTGAAACGAGGAAAAAAAGATGTTAGAGGCAGAGAAGAAAGAATGAGAAGCCAGAATAGTGTACAGTAATTGTCCACATGTGGGTTGTTATTTTGTGACTGGGAGTTACAAGGTTAGTTGTGGGCAAATGTTCATTTGTTAAGGTCACTGTTTTTATGGTCTCTTGAATTCACGGTGCAGCATACTTCAGTAGGATGTAATTTAAATGACTTCGGGCCTGTTTAGAGGCAGAATAACGGCTGAACGTCAATGTGATGCAGGTTTTTGTTAAGGCAACCTCAATTTTCAAGGATTTCTCCCGCTTTTTGTCTTTTGTTTCTGTGTGTCATTTCAGTTGCCTCTATTTTTCAATCTGAAGCAATCCAAACCTTTCTTTCAGGATTTTGCTTTTCTATTTATTCTTTTTAGGAAACTGATAACGGAAGATGAATAAGCTATTGAGGCATCAGTGGTTCTCAGCCTTTCTGCTAATGATGCTCATTTCATCATTAGCGGAAACACATTACTATGACTACCATATCAACAGTGGCTAAAAAAAAAACATTCACAACAAACTGAATGCATCCCTGTCCAGTAAACACACACTGTTTACTGATGCATCATAACCTTATATATTGAAACGGTGAATTATAAGAAAAAGCACCTTATTAATGTTTTTAACAGTTTAAGCACCTTATTAATGTTTTTAACAGTTTAGTTAAATGGTTGGACCTTGATGAATATTACTTGTGTAATCCCCTGTATTTTAATTATGCTGTAAAACAATGACTATTAGGAATGAATGGGGTAATTTGATCCATACAACATCATGTAAACATTAATAAACTAAATAGATAATCAACCCAGCATGTGACAAATACATTTGCACCACAATGATCTGTTTCTCAGCATACAGTACATTAAGTAATCATAGGCACAACACATTATCCAAAATGTGAGAACAAGACTTTGTAGAAATTCAAAGGCTGGATTGCTTTAAATAACACACTCACCTCTCAGAGTTGGCTAAAGGAATGGTAAAGAAAAAAAAATCTGTCTTTAGATCTTCTCTCAGCGACAACGGATCTATTTTCTTCGGACCGCAGTGCAGTCTAACTTGTTAATACAAGAAAAGAGAAACATTTGCCAAACGGGACATCAGCGACGACGGCCATGAGAGGTTATTTTCATGCTTTCTAGCTCCCTTTAACATCTTTACATAAAATATGTCAGGGTTAAAATGTGCACGTCAGAGGACATTTTTTGTGCAAGTCCACCTCACATATTGATTAGGGAAGAACAGAAATCAAAACTCCCATGTAAACACCTGTAAGCTGTCTTTGTAGGTTATGGTTTGCAGGTGTTATGCTAATACCATAAACCAACAAAATCCAATGTTTTCCATGTTTTGAAAGTTATGATGTTCACTGATATTATTTGTCATTTGTGAGCATGTTAGCATTCTGATCTAAGCATTTAGCTAGATGCACCTCACGGACATGTACATTGTTAGTCTTGCTGAGTGTTAATCTCTTAAGACATTTTCCAAAGCTTTAAAACAAAGCTTTAAAGGGCTTTAAGGTTTGGTGCATTTCAGTAATACAGTAAAAAAAATACTTGGTTTATAAAATTGCAAGAAATGCATGCAGTAAAGTGTTATTAGATTAATTAAGTCTTCTCAACTCACTCTGTAGCACACACAGGTCTGTCTGAGATGCACTGCAATGTAAAGGTTTGACTAAGTTTGTTAAAATGAAACAACCTCTCTCCCACTCTCTCTTTGTACATGAAATGAATGTGTGCGCCGTGTGTTGCTGTGTTTCTGTCACTGCCTGTGTGTGTGTGCGTCCCTGTGCCTACATGTCTATATACCCGTGTGGTGTTGTGATGTGTTGTTTGTCTGTGTGTGTCCAGTGAGGGGAAGATGGTTGTCCTGTCTCTAGCAATCGGGCTGGCTGAACAGGATGACTTTGCCAACCTCCCAGATCTACAGGAAGCACCAGCAAGCAAAGAAAATGACACCACACCAGAAAAGAGGTAATGAGAGAAAGAGAGAGAGAGAGAAGATTGAGGTCAGCAATGTGATTAGTAAGGCGCAAAAGCAAAACGAGTAGCTGAGGCAGTTGCTTGTCAAAGTGGAGAGGTATGTAATGATGTAATGATGCGTAATTTAATCTCTCTTGTGTCTGTAGGGTGACCTGACAGATCAATAGTTCATGTCATGTCTGAAATGGTAAAGTCATTTTAATGTTGCTCTTAGACAACCGAATAAATATTTGTTGCTTGAAATGCTATTTATTCTACCTATATAGTATTATTATGAAAGCCACACAGACCAAAACTGACTGCACTTTCAATAACAAAACTAATTTGAATGCAGTCAGCAGCTCGTTTGCCTGTGCTCAATACGTTTTGGCAATTTCAAAGAAACTATCCCTTTTCACAGCTATTTCAAAATCATCAGTAAAGAAGTTGAAATGTATTAAAATGTTTTGTTGACATTAATAACATGGCTTGATACAAGGGCAAGAAATTACTGATGTCATGATCATTAGCCTCCATTTCATTTCTCGGGTTTTATTTATTTAACTGTTCAGGCCAGTTCAGACCAAAGACTTGCGACAAGTTTTGTTTTACGCTTTCGCCGTTTAATCAATACTAGAAATGAAGCTATAGCAGGTAACTCACTATCACTATCCTCATTCATATTTTAAGATGAAAGAAATTACATCCAGCTACAAAAAAGCCTGAATAGCCGGTAGTTAGAAACTTGTCTCTTTGCGAACCTTTGGTCTGATCTGGTCTTTAGATGTTTGAACGCCTACTCTACACTGTCAGACATACTGTATACAGTTATTCTGGTGGCCTTTAAATCCCATCATGTGTAATCTACTGTCGATGCAATTATGTCCACTCCTCTGGGGCCATTAAAACTCTCACAGAAACAATACAAAGGACATGACCTGGGTATCCTCGCTGGTAGGTGTGGCCCTG
The DNA here is from genome assembly GCA_036023855.1 of Gadopsis marmoratus. NCBI lineage: Eukaryota > Metazoa > Chordata > Actinopteri > Centrarchiformes > Percichthyidae > Gadopsis > Gadopsis marmoratus. Next base: position 49,241 of record JAVQJF010080128.1, on the reverse strand, counting down.
CTTGATACTGTTTAATAATGCTGTTTCTCTACCTCTAACCATAATGTTGTATTTTGACTTCCAGCACTAAACTAAAAACTCATTCATTTTACTTCTATTTGCTTTCCTTATGTTCAGCTTTGTTTTCTCATAACACCACACTTATTTTACAACTTCACATTTTGGGTCCTAATGTTCTCCTCTGTGTTCTTCATCCAGACCTTTGTAAGTCTGCTTGTCTGCAGTGCTTCACTGTTTGATCTGTGAATCGTACGGCACAGGAGAAGGGCACCCTCATCATTTAGAAGTGAGGTTCCTCACATGAAACGTTCGTATAAAAATATGCTAACCTCTCATCTAGCAGTGATCTCAGAGTTGCTGTCAGAGACTAACACAATCTCTCAGCTGGTGAACAAAGGACTAAATAGGCTGCCCTCTTATCACATCAGTGTTTGAGGTTGAAATTGCTTAACCCACTGTTTTACACTAGTAGGCTGAGCAGGATTCTGGGTATAGTCCCACATTAACACCACATGGATTTCTGGTCTGTGATTTTTCAAAGATGCTGCTTTTAAATTCCATTTAATGTCTCAAAATGCACTAAGTTTTCTCAAAACTTCTCTGCAGTGCATCCAAGTGTGCTGTTCTAACTAGGTCATCTGTGACTTTCTGGCTGATGAAAAATAGCAGTCTGTCGTGGAAGGAAAGGACATATCTTTGGAAAAATATATGTATTGTGTTTATGTTACTGCAATTATGACCTTTTTTATTTATGCCTTTAGGATTTAGTTCTAAATGTCTAAGGGTCAGTCAGGGGATGAGCTTACCTCGTGTCCCCACATCATCCTCTAACCCTCTCACTGTCTGGAGGTCTGTCAACCACCTAACTCTAATCACAGCCAGCCAGTGAGCCTCTACCCCGAGGGGCCGCGTGGGCCAAATGGTCTAGTGTCCTTCCACAACTAATAACAGCTCTCCATCATCATCTCTGTCCGTCTCGCTCATCTCCCTGTCTCTGTAGTTACCCCGTAAGCTTCCTGCACCCGTCTGCAGGCTTGCTCCCGGCCGTTTTCATGGAACCCAGCGGACTGAGAACGACGGAACAGGATGATCGGGGCCAGGGATATTTGTGACAAGACAAGATGCTGTCAGACAGTGAAAGAGAAAGACGGGGAAACCTTTCCAGAGAAATATGCTCGGAGATAAAAATAGACACTCGCATAGAGGATTGAGATTCTGTTGGTTTATTAATGGCATCAATTACAGCTCGGAGCACAACTATCTACACACACCAAATCTGATAATAGAGAAATAATAAGATAAAAGCAAAAGCTGTGTGCACTTTGTATTAGGTCAGATCTATATTTGTTCAATCAATACTTCTAAATATGGACAGTAAACAAGCAGATCAAGTGGCATCCTTATCCAACAGCTTTTAGATATTTAGACATTTATATTTAAAGCTGTATTAAGAGGGATTTTTGTCCACTTGGGGGGCAGCAGGATGGGACAGAGATACATATTTGGGTATTTAGGTGCTAATCGTAGCGTACAGTGAGTTTGTCAGAGCTTTTTCACTGAAAACAGCTGCCTGTTGCTGCTGGAAACAAGGTTGATAAAAGCAGTGAGACTAAACAAATATACTAAACGAGTGGGCTGTGAAACTGAAACAATTAGCTAAAAGTGGCTAAAAAAGTTCCATACAGCTGAAGGGAACTGCAGAGTTTATGTCAGTTCATTACTACGAGCGATCTGTTTCACATTACGCAGTCACTTTATCCATTGTTATTATAAGAATATTGATTGTGTTTTGAGGATTCAATAAATAGTCACTAATCAGTACAATACATCACAGCTGCTGCTGAACTTCATAATCACAATAATCCAATAAACCACTGCAATTGTTTCCCTCCTTCAGAGGATAATATGCTTACATAAATGAAGAGATGTGTGACTTATCTCTTAGTATTTCAGGTTCATGAATCAGTAATGATATACAGGCAGATACGTTAGTGGGATGCACAGACCGATTTTTGCCGCCTGTAACGCATTTAAAACCTGACACTGCTAAATGCCTGCACAGGAGCTTGTTTCAGATGAACTCGCATGTACTGAATATATGAGGGGAGGGTGATGTGACAGTAAAATCATCCTGAACAAATTTAGTGAGTTAATTATCAGCAGTGTGCTGTGTTACGTGAGACATTTAATTTTAACCAGTGATTTGTACAGCAGCAGCTATAGACAATTGCTTAAAAAGCAGTTTTGTCCTTATTACACCAATGCAGCTGTGATTACAGTTAATAATATTATTGTCGGAGGACACATTTTGTTTCTCGCTGATCTGTTATCCATAGACAAAGCCTGTGTTTTCTCACTCGGTGTGTCCTCTAGTGTGGAGCTTCTTGTTATGTAAGTCAGTTTGGGTCACAGTGGTAGACCGGCCAAAGCCCTGCGGTGGACTGGACATAATCACCCACCTGCAGATTACTATAATGGAAGCTCTGAAGCTGTTTGTGTTATTATCATCTCAGAAAGCTGTTGTTGCATGGAGGAGCTGCATCTTAATGAGCTCAGAGATTCAACACACAGAGAGACGCAACAGGGAAATAAATATGAATAAACCCAAAAGAGCTTACTGGCTCTGGACAATATCCACTGTGAACACTGAGTTTGTAAAAGCTGTAAAATGTGCAATGGATTCTGAAATGGAGCATATCAATGTCTGCCAAGAATACACCGTGCATGAATCAACTATAAGTGATGGGACGTTAAAATAGCAGGTGGAGTCCTCTGAATGTTTGGTCAGGAATAGAATCCTCTATCACACTCACTGATACTGACGTATTTGTTATATTCTAAATACTGCTGAAGGTTGCCCATTCATAACCTTTAAATGAGAAACATGAAACATGTTTCCACAAAAAAACGTTCACTTGTGAAGCGTGAAGCTCCACTGGGAAAGACAGAGACAAACCTCACGACATCATGTTTGGGAAAACATTTGATAAGAAAGAAGAGAGGAAGTCTCCAAAGTCTAAAAAGTCAGAATGAAAAGTAAGCTTTACGAAAACAGGTGCCTATATGGAGAATAAGTGATGAGTAAAAATCTCACAAATAAGCTCCCACACACAGTCAGCACTTACGGTAAATTTATTAAAAAAATACTTCATGGTAAAACGACCTTTGTCAGGCATTTTCACTACATTACAAAATCTCTGATTAACCCACTGTATGCTACCTGCCCAGCAACAAACAGCCAACAGACTAGCTGGTGAACATAGTGGAGTGTTTAGCAGCTAAAGAGCCAGACTTTTAAATAACTTCGATATGCACCTTTATTCAAACTAAGAGTGTGTACATTGTTGGTATGGGTGGCCTCAGTGGGAATCACAGTTTTAATCTTGCCAGTAGAAACATTATACTGCACTTGCTGAGTTGCTCAATGCCAGACTGTACAGTATTAATCAAGCAGGAAGTTGTTGCCACTCTTTATCAGCTGGCATATCCAACTTTGTCAATTGTGAGCAATCACAGTGACTCAATCCTCCTAATGACTCTCCAGGCCGACCACTGGTCCCCATGGCAGCCTCTGGAGCCAGCAGTGGCCTGGGCAGAAACACGATTGGAAAGAAAAAGCGATATAGGTCAGCACAAACGAGGCATCTTTTTAAAAAAAAGAAAAACTGTCAGATCGAAGTCTGGAGCTCATTCACCCTTTCCCTGGCCCGTGGCTATGAGCAGGGAGCTGATTTGAGTGAGCCCATGAAAGGAAAGTGAGGGGGACATCACAGCGAAGGTAACTGTGTTCTCGAAGTAATTTAACAAACGTTATTTATATTTATCTCAGATTTCGAAATAGGATATGACCTCACTATGCACACAAAGTGCATAAATAAGCTTAGACCTAGAGGGATTTATCCAGTGGGAGTTGCTGTACAAAAACAGCAACCCTAGTGGATACATCTCAGGAACCAGGCGGCAGAAGTCTAATCAAAGAGCATCAAGCCAGTCGAACACTGTAGATGGCTGTATTGGTTGTAATAGTCTGCATGTTGAGGGGGGGGCGGGGGCGATGGCCGAGTGATTTGTCCCAGTTGGTGGAGAGTGCTGAGTGGTCTGACATTGGAACCAGAGTCTCATCCATCATGGGACATATATTGTGTTTCATGGTCTCCTAGGGCTAGTGTATGATCAGCAAGACCCAGATGCATTATGTTTATGGAGACACACTTCCTATCCCCGGCCCTGCTGGTAACCCTCATCCCTCATGTTCTCACCCGTCCATCCAAGTTCCCTCCCTCGCCCTCTGCCTCCCATTCCTCTTCACATCCCCTCAGTCAGTTCTTCTTACTTGCACTCTTGCTATGCCAGTTTGCCTCCTTCTCTTTCTCCTTTTCCATTCCACCATCTCCTTATTCACCCAATCCGTCCTTTTCCTGAGGGTGTTGACTGGCGTTGTGACGGCATGATGTCACAGCAGCGCTCCTCTGTCAGAACAGATGACTGTCAGCTCGGCCACACTGATAAATCTGCTTCATTGCTGAACAGGAAGGAGATTCTCTTGTGTTTGTATTGGTATACAGTATATTTTCTCGCACACCCATGAGCTTTCTGTAACATCCCTGCACCACCTTTAAATGTCTGTACTAGTTGCAAGTGTTAAGATTTAAGGTTTGGCTCTAAATGTTAGCATTTAGATACTCACTACAGTTTGATACTCCCCCAGTCTCACCTCTGTTTCTTGCTCGTTTAATTCACTTAAATGATAAAAGTCTGTATTGTTTCATATTGTTTTTTCACATGAAGCAAGCTATGGAAAAAAGTGCAATTAATCTTTGTCACTTTATAACTTATCTCATCTCCTAAGGCAGGTTAACTTAATTATTGTGGCATAACTTCTAGAGAACGATAACTGAAGTGGATAGACGGTAATATACCAAGAAAAATTGCTTTTTCAAATGAGCTCTCTGTTCCACTTTCTATTAGAGGCCAAGTTCTTCTCTTAGTGATCAGTATCTAGTGAGCTCGTACACAGGACAACTAAACTGTGGGCGTGTATCATCATTTATTTTATTTAATTCATACACGGAGAGATGAAACAGTAAAGAATGTTCAATGTCTCTTAGACATTACATTTCTCTGCTACCAATTTGTTTTGACAAGAAACATTACTGCTGTTCAACATTTTTTCCAGTGAAGCAAGTGTTTTTTTTACTGCACTTAAGTCAAAGGGAGGAAGTCAGGATGGATGATGGGCAGCAAAGTCACAGAACGTAGATACTGGAGACCTGGTGCCGGTTTCACAAAGATAAACTTTGATTATAGCTTAGATTAAACTACTAGTCAGACTTCAGATAGATCATCTGTTGTTAATCTGTTGCACAATGCTGTGTAGTGATTGACTATCTTAAATTGGACTCATTTGCTGAGAGTTCTAGGTCCATTAAGCTGTTTTACACTAGTAGGCTGTGCAGGATCCTTTTATCGACCTTAAAGGGTCATTTTTAAACTTGGGTCCTACTTGTCCATATTTTGTAGTCCTTATGGGCAACAATGCAAGTCAGAAATACGTTGTTTAACCAGAAACACCGTCGTCTGCCTGCAGTAACTGACCTCTCGCAGGATTTCAGAGTGACCTCTCCTTGACCGAGACTTCTGCTTCTGGTTAAACAAAAAGGATCTTACTCGTTAACATTAGCAGTTGCTAAGCAATTGATATAGTTTTTATTCTCCTCAGTTCTCACACCTCACGCTGGTTATATTTAGAAAGTAAAAACTCCTTGTCTGCTTCATAAGATGTGCATACAGATACTTAAGTGCCGTCTCTAAGCACACAGATGGCAGCTAGAGACATCCCATTAGTTTCCTGTGTCTCAGCTATGAGGAGGCATGCGGTAAGACAATATGGTCACAAAGAGTAAAGATATGGTGATGACACACGTGAAGACACAGACACGCTGATTTTAAATCTTTAAAGTCATCCAGTAAATTTGGACAGCACGTTGCTTTGCCTGCTCTGAAGACGTTCTCTCTTGCTCGTGTTCCTTTCTGCCGGACCTCTGCTTGATTTTTCGGATTAATTGCTGACATGATATACCTTTTTATTTAACCTTTATTTAACCAGGAAAAAGACTCACTGAGATTAAAAAACTTTTCAACAGTGTCCTGGCCAAGACAGGCAGCAGCATAGAAAACACATTTTCAAACATAAAACCCACATAAAACAAAACAAAAACAAATTAGAATGATTTGATATTTTATGATTTTTTTAAACAGTTAAAAACATCCACAGCCGGAAGTACCTTCGTGCAAGCCATTTATAATCACTTTAAAGCGTCCAATGAAACCAGCTCCTGAAGATTGAGGTTTTTCAGAGCTGTGTGAGTGAAGCATGTACTTTAATTTATTCATTCTTTCTTAATCCGTGCTAAACAGACTCTCCGAAAGATGATACACGTGTGACATAGGAGGAGATAAGATGCCTCTGTATTGTCCCCTGGGATGTAATGACCTGCTTTGTCCAATTACAACAACTCAGTCCCTGAAGTCAGGTTTTTGAGTTTCCGTGCATCACATCGAAGTGGCCATTCTCCAGGGACATTGCCCTTGACCTCCAGGACGACTGCACGTGTGTGTGTGCTCATTAGTTTTGTTTTATAGACTTGCTGGCAGTTCATTTTCATTTCCCTACCATTGAAAAAGTCAAGTGAGATCAGAGCTTGTTTCCAGACTGTTTTATTAACAGAGGGAAGGAGGTAACTGCTCGTTTCTGTCACTGCCTGTTGTTTTGAGTGTCGTGGCTGGAGGTTGTTTTGCACTTTTTTTGGCATTCATGAATCAGCCATTTTCAGCATGAGCTCACACATACCCAGTGGTATGTGCTGTGGTGTTTTCACAGGGGGTTGGAGAAGTGTAGGTATGAGAGAAGAGAAGAGTGTGTTGCAGAAGTGTGTGTCAAAGGCTTTCCAAGTGTTTGGTCCCTTTGCCCTGCAGGCTTTTTGCTATTTTCAACATGCCCCCCTCTCTGTGGAACTTTTTTGGATTAGGATTTTACTGCCCTCTTTTGAAGGCTCCTGTTACCATGGCTACTGCAACCCCGTGTAAAATACATGATGGTAGTGAGTACAACCTTAAGTGGGAGCACACATTTCAGTAGTCATGGTTACAACAACCTCAAAAAAATGAATTATGTAACTGGTGTGTTTCAGAGGAGAACTCACAGCTACAGATATTTTTTACTTCTGTTTTGCTTCCAGAGTTTATCACCATGGCATGATACACACACTTATTTTTACTTTCTGATAACTTCAAAAAACTTAGTTTATGTCTAGTTTTGTCATCGACTCAAAATAACTGCAGTAAGAATAATTGTCTTGTTTCTTTAATCAGAATTTATTGAGTGGAAAGAGAACAATTCCTCCTCCTCTTTCCTCAGTGTCACACGGACGTAGACCTGCTGCATCCTGTGTGTGTGTGTGTGTGTGTATCTGATAGTGAGTAAGTGTATATGTAAGTATATGTATATATACACACATGGATGAACTCACTACCACACACCCAAATGCTCTGTGTCACCCAGGCAGTTGCCGTGTCAACAGTCATGATTCAAGGACACTCTGTGCAGCAGCATGTCTTTATTTGCCTTTCATGCCAACATACCTTCAACTGCGGTGACTTTGACAAGCAGACACCACAACTCTACTTGTCTAATTTACTGTATCTCTATTAAATGTGTCTGTTTCCCCCAAATCAAAAGGCAGTAAAGCACTCCAGCAGTAGAAAAAGAAAAAGAAAAGGAGCAAGAATCATCTCATGTTTGGAATTTTATTTTATTTCAACTAATTGACTGAAAAAAATGCTCATTCCATTTCAGAACGAAACCTTCATCAGAACACATGGCAGCACTGTCTTTCCAAATTACACATCATGTAAAGAGGAAGAAGACAGTTGTACACCTGCAAGAAGATCGACAGTGCAGGATCAACAGTAAGAAAGAAAAAAAAGGAGAAAAAGATTACATAGAGTTAAGAAAATGTTTTGGGGAAACACACACATTGCTGTCCTTTTCTTCTAAGGTAGAGCAGCCACCAAAATTCAGTGCAGGTGAAGTGCACCTGTTCCCTCTTTACCTGAACTCATTACCTCGTTTAAAATACGACACATGGATGTCGCCAATGTTACACACAGAACATAATTTGGCTTCTTCATGTTTGTGGTTTTATCGTCTGTCAGTTAAATTCATGAGTTGACACTGATTAGTCGATTTGTACACGTTATAAAGAGACAACCAATGTTTAAATTAATGATGCTATATTTTCAGTTGATAAATGAGATCATCAACCTGACATGAGGGTATTACTTTGCTTTGATTTGCTTCCCATTACTGTAACAAAATCCTCTCTAGCTTTCATTTTCTACTTTCTGAGAGACAGATGTCGCCTTCAGATCTCCACCTGTTTAACACAGTTAATTTTTAATCAGTTAAGTATTTTCCTTTGTCTGCCTGCACACAAACCTTTTTTCCTCTTATTACGGTTAGTGGCACAACTTTGACATTAATGCTGCATCAAAATGCAAATGTTACAGAAACCTTCTGTTTGGCTCTGTGCTCCGTTAGACTGGAGCAGACCGAACAGTGAATGTGTTTACAGTTAGCAAAGAAACATGAGTAATATATGCAGACCATTAACTGTAACAGGTTTATATGCACTGTGTTGAGGCGTTGCATGTGCTCTGCATGGCTGAGATGATTAATAGCCAAATATTCACAGCAGCGCCGTGGAAAAAAATGCAGATCTTCATTGTAAGTAATGCAGAAAATTCCTGGCTGTGTTTATGTGAGGTTGATTGTTCAAGATTCACGTGGTCTTTGTCTTGTGTGTTGGGCGTTGATTTAGTAGGGTTCAATGCTCCGTCACTGAGGCAACCCCTCCTACAAGAAAGTGTTTATAGACTGTAGAGACTCAGCTGACAGGTATATATTATGTGTTGTATAGTCAAAGTGGCGAATGCCTCTAAAGAGTCACATGTTGCCATGTAGCTGAGCTGCAACCCGAGGGGGAGTAGGTGATGTTGGGGTGCGTTTGAAACAACTAATCCTCATCTTAAGAGAAGTTAAAGTTTTAAGCTTCAGGTGTAAAACCTACCTGGAAGATAAACAACCAATCAGGCTTGTGAAAAGGATAATGTGTAATTTTACACTAAAAGCACTGCCGAGATTTTAGCGTTGGCAGATGACACTCAAATATTAGAGGTTCAGAAGGTTCAGTTTTCAGACCAGCCCTTAATTAATATTCCCACACAGATAACACATGCTTGAAAACATAAAGGTGACAAAACACAAATTTTAAGGTTTTAATCATGTGCACATTTTAATTTCGTAGTAAATACATTGAAAAAGTGAGTCATCTAGCACAGCACATGACAGCACAGGTGGGAGTCAATGGCACACCGAGACAGCCACGTGTTATGTAATTATATTAAGGTAACACCTTGTTCCCTGATGTGTTATGGGTTGATATTAGAATCTGTCATTTTTAGCTTTCCCTGCGTACATCAGTTTGACCTGTGAGAGAAATAGCGTTTCAGATGTCTTTATCAACAGATACATAAAATAGTAAGCTGTACCAGGCAAGCCTCTGAAACAGAAGCCATTACTTTTCGAATTAAGTCTCCGTGGCATCGTTGGTGCTCTGACCTGCGGATCACAGGAAATAAACGCAGAGTGACGAATCAATTATTTTCTCATCCACAACATATCCTTTTCTCCCCCTCTCTGCGCTTCTCCTCTTCGCCCTCGTTTGTCTCTTTGTCGTACAAACCCTGTTCATCTCTAACCCCTCCTTCTGCAGCCTCCTTCAGTTTTGCTTGATTATATAACGTGTCAGTTTGCTTCCTTTCCCTGCTTTAGAGCATCCAACTCTTTACCCAAACCAAATCTGGTCTGTTATGTTTCCAGGCTTTTTATCCCATCTCCCTACTCTCCTCGATTTCTCTTCCAGCTAATGCTTTTGTGTGTGTGTGTATTATTGCGCGTCTCAGACTCACATTAATTTGAGTCAGTACCTCACTTTGTTCATTCTATTAATCCTCCGAGCTTTAAAACCGACGAATCCTCTCCCTTCACGTTTTCTCAGCCTCTGTGCACAGATGAGTCTTCAAATCAAATTTATCTTTCCCTCTCGGATCATCTTTCTCACAATGCATTCTTCTAATCTCACTTCTGTTTTTTACCTTTGTGTTTTACAGTTTAGCTTCTCCCTCGCTCACTATTTCTGACTCTCCCTGTTTTTTCTCCCTGGGTCATATCTCTCTCATAAGTGGTCTTATTTGTCAATATGCCTCAACTGGTATCAGATCCTTTTATTACGTAATATATGTTACGTAATATGAGCCAGGAGCAATTTTTACTCTTAACTATAGTATTTTCTGTTAGTCAGATGTATTACTGTACTGTTTATTACTAAAGGTCTTGTCCTGCAAATTTGGTTTTAGTTGATGGCATAGTTGTGTGCATGGACAGTCCTCAGAGTGTGTGAAGTGACAGCTGGTGATGGACAAAGATTCACGCTGGTGTATGTTTAGCTTGGGGGCTGGTTTGTTAGAATTATACCCAAAATATAGCAAGAAATTCCCCATTTATTCACTGTCTTACCAAGAGTAAAATGACAAGATTGATACCACTCTGGCATCAATCTTCTCAGCTGCATCTTGGCAAAAAAGCAAATGGATGTATTTACTTAATGTCAAAGTATGTTTTTAATCAAATCAAGTCATAAATGTACAGCAACTTTCATACAGATAAGTACAGTTCAAAGTGCTTCAGAGATAAGACCGAACATGTGTAGACCATCAAAACAACAGAAAAACAAAAAGCGTTTTAAGAATTTGAGACCAATGCACCCAAGAAAATGTAATAAAATAGATTTTAAGCTATAATAGTATAAAATAATAACGTAAAACAACAAAGTAAAATGGAATAAGATTTTAACCACAAATACATAAAAGTACTAAAATAAAGTGTGTAATGTCTATAAAACATTCTTAATCAAAAGCCAGGCTGAAGAGGCAGGTATTAAGTTTACATATGTCCACACTTCCAGTTGCCCTGAGATCCTCCGGCAGACTGTTCCAGCGGCTCGGAGCATAAAAGCTAAAAGCTGCATCACCAAAGCTTTCAGTCCTGCACTTTGCAACAACTAGCACACTCGTGCCAGAGGACCTGAGGGGCTGTACTGGTTCATACACCGCAAGCATGTGAGACATATATGCAAGACCATGAAGTGCTTTAAAACCAAATGCATTAGATGGGTTTGAGTTGTTCCACACCAAACTTGAGTTAAACATTTCATTATGGACCTTTCTTGTTTGCAGGGCCAATGTCATTTTAAAACAGGAAAGGACCTTCCCCAAACTGTCGCCACAAACTTGCAAGGACTGTTGTCTAAAATATCATCGTTTGGTGTAGCATGAAAATGTCCCTCCATTCAACAGCCTCAGGTCAAAGAACACAAAAGTACGTGGATACCTGCGCTGAATACAAGCATGTTTTTGTGAATATGTGTGCATTTGTGTTTTTTAACAGGACCCCGGGTAACAAACCTGGCAGCAGCCCCAGAGGTCAGACCCCAGACGAGACTGGACGCCGCCACGATGCCAACTCCTCTGTTTCTGACTTGGCCAACTCCGTAACCAGTGACATGCTCATGGTAACACACAATATCGGCACAGTACATCTGTAGCTCCATCAGACACATTTTATTGATACACCACCAACTCTTCTGTGGTCTGTCTGTTATCCACACTGCTGAACTCATCTATATTAAGAGGAAGAGGGCCGCTGTCAGCAGAGTCTTTAAAATCATAATAAATGAGAAGGCTGAAAGAATTGAATGGTGCTTCCAGGTCATCTTTCCTAAGTGAAGATGAAATTTACATGCAGGCTTTGAGACAAGGAAGATGAAGATTAATCAAGGGAATAGACAAAATAATGTAAAACTTTAAAATAGGACTTTAATTTCTTAGTAATTATCACCATCATAAACTGTTATAAAGGCAGGTTATGTTAGCTTAAATTAAATTTAGCAGTACATAAAAGCCTCTGTTGTAAACATCCTGTAATGACTGGTGTAGACAAAAACCAGGAGATGGACTCGCATGCACGATCCAGTGTCAGAAAGAAAGTCAAACAGTGTTACTTGCCATAAAAGGATTCGGTACACAAAATCAATCCACCCAAGCAACAGGACCGACAGGGAAAAACAAAGCTGTAATCCAATGCAAGTAAGACCATACACAGGTAGGTCAATACACTAAGACAGAGAATGCTGGAACGCTAGACACAGAGGAACTCAGAAGAACTGGCAACTAGAGAGATGAAGAACGGGTATAGGCTATATGCAAAACTGGAGTAGATTGTTAACAGACATCAGGTGATTAATGAGACACAGGTGAGGCACAAAATCTGGTGAGAAAATAGACAAAGACCGGAAGTAAACCTAGAACATGAATACACGAAGGTAAGGCTACCAAAATACACATCCATCACTATTTGCTGACCGTCCAAGTGGTTTAACTTTGACCTACCTTTGTCTGCCAGATCACAGTAGTTGCGTTGGTGAGTGCAGTGTTTTGTTTCATAACTGATAGAAATGACGGCCAAAGCTGCAAAAATATAGACCAAAGTTGTAATACACCAGAATTATCCTTTAAAGCCGTCTTGCATGTGGTGTTTACATTTATTTGTCTACCACCTACTGTCCATAATAGACTGTGTTGGTTCTGGAGATGACAGAAGGGAACAGAAAGCCTACGCACTTGAGTTGAATTGAGCGAAGTCCAATGAGAAGTGTTTCACAAGTCTTTCATCACTCAAAAAGTACTGTCTTCATCCCACTCAGCTCACCCACCTGTAGAGGAGCAACACAGTTGGTTATTGTTGTACAGTATCTCAGCTAACTGAAACATACAGTGATCATCACCCTGAAGTGAGACACTAGGAGGGGAGGGGGCATGCGCCATATTCAGCTAGGTTTGGTAATTAACTGTGAAAGAACAAGCAGTGCTGTGGGTGCTGCGAGAATATGGCAGAGATGGGCATGAGCAGTGTGTAATTATGTGGGTCTCATGGTGTGTCTGAGGAATTCACAGTGGTGGGGCCTAATGATAATACTCACTCTGGCCAAAGGCATCTATATATTACACAACCCTCCTTTCATGCTGAAAATACCCATCCAGCACTTTTGAGCCACTTGTGCTGCTGTAGGAAAAGCCATGGCAGTATACACAGACTTTATTCTGCAGACTATATTGAGAAAAAAGGATGCTGATAAATGGCACAGAATCCAACCCTCTGAAGCATTTCAGGTGATAGGGATTGAGGGGAGAATGGATGTGGGTCCTGTGAGCGTCACATGGTTCTTATTAGGATGTGCTCTGACACGGCTTTCATTTTATTGTGATCCTCACATAGACATGGATAGTGCGCTGTGAATGTGTCTTAGCCTCTGTGTCATCACACATCCACACATTTGCAGAGTTTATATGTGGCTTATTTGCTTAAAAATAATTTGTTTTTGTCAACAAATTCCACGAAAAGCCCCAAACCCTCAGTATTTCCTGACTTTCCCAGCCTGTCTGTGGCACTCGGCCCCAGCCCATTCATTCCTACAGAAGATGTTGTGAATATTACTAATGTACTCGTGAATATATACTCATTTTAAAAAAAGGCTAAATAAGGTCCTAAAACAGCAGGACACTGTAGCATTCAGCAAAAGTCACTCAAACATGAGTAAATTATGGTTTCGTTGGGGACTATTTTCAGCTGCGGATTGATACACATTTTGTGGGCTAGTGAGTTTTCACAGCAGCAGGACGGTGTATGACGCAGAATAAACTACAGCGCCCATATTTATTTTAATGAAGGAACGTGTCCGCCAGCGCAACACATGGCTCATTTTTGAGTTGTTAATATTTTTTGGACAACAATGTAGGCCAATGGCATAGAGGAATGCGTTCTATCTGGGTAAAGCTAGTTTTGTTTATTTGCTTGTTTTTTTCAATTAATTTCTTACTAATTAAAATGTAGAATATCTCCAGATGCATCCTTTAAAATGTTGTGCAAACTAAGCCATGTTTTGTGCTCCAAGAGAATTTGCATCTACTGCACGAGGGTTGTTTTGGTTTCAGAAAAGTAAATTAGAGAGGGGAATTTAAGAATTGAATGAGAAAGGAGGACTCTGGGAAAAAGAGAGTGCCCTATACGCAGAAAATGGGGGGAAAGCAATTTAGGCCAGCTGTTGGGTGGAGGACTGCATAATGAAAAGTGATCATATTCGGCATGGAGAATGAGGCTGAGCAGCACCATCAGAAATGTGTGGGAGAATATGGAATTGGATATTACATTTCTGGAACTGCTCCTTCAGTAATGCCTCTAGCTCTTCCACCATCAGATACCCCTTTTAAACTGGATTTTTCTCCCTCTCTCCAGGCCACGTCACCATCATTCAGAGGGGCTGTACGCCAGCAGATAATCTGCCTCTCATCCCCATACAGCCATGGACCCTTTTTGACTTTATCGCACAGCAGCCAGCAGACACGTGACATGATATTATGCTAGTTTGAGAGTTAGGAGCTGTGTTTTTAATGTTGAAGTGCAGAATTAGTGCCCCCTGTGGATCTCAAGATTTCTATTTAGAGTGATACCACCTGTCAGCTCTTGTGGAAGAATTTTAATCTGTGTGTGAACCTGCTGTTAATATACCCGAGTTTGACCCACTGATCTGGTAATAGTGGTGCAATTCTCGTGGTACTACATTTTGTATATCCCGAATACATTCCACTACCACTTCATCAGGTACACCTGGTTTTAATACAGCAGTCCTGCAATAGATCCTACCTTCACGAAGGTTATAATATGAAACTGTGTTGATGGTACATTCTTGACTTTGGAAAGAGCAGCTGACAAAACAATCTCAACTCAAGCAACACTCAGTTGTGTTGCTTTGCATCACATGGTTCTCATCAAGAAATTGAGTTTGCTCTGTTGCTATGAAACTGTAACTGTTCAAACATGATTCTGATTAACTCTAACACTATATCCAAAATCACTCCCTCATTCATTCATACTTTACTCAGTAGTTTACTCCATAGTGAGCAGTACATTGAGATGTCAGATTCTCATCATTTTGTTGTCACGACAGATGTGTTGTCATTTTATTTGTAACACACTGCAGTGTGGCATTGTAAAACATATTGTACATGCCATGGATGCTACTTTTCAGCGTCCAGCTCTGGAAAAAATTAAGAGACCACTGCAAAATTGTCAGTTCTCTGGTTTTACTATTTATCCTCCTGAGACCCAGCCTGTTCATTTATGTCCTCTGTAGTGGACATTGATTTTTGGTCTATATCTTTCGACTCATTTGAGCTACCCTAATAAATCCTGGTGTGCTAAATAGAGGACATCCTGGTATTTCCAATGATATCTCATGTGTTTGGGTGGAATGAGGGGAACATTGTTTATATGCTGAGACAAAGAAAGTTCAAATGGAAGATTCTTTTTTCCCTGGTTCTCAGAAAGATATAGTTATGTGTTTGAGTAAAATGAACTTTGGAAAATTTGGAGTGGTCTCTTAATTTCTCCCAGAGCTGTACAGTAAGTCAGCATGGATATGTTCCAAAAAGTGCTAAGAATAATGGGCGGTTTGAACATCTACAGTTCTATGGAACCTGAGCAAACTCTGTCTGCTGATGGGATCTGTATGAAGTGGTCAAACAAGAAAAAGTGAGTTAGTAGATTTTGAGTTGAGATTGTCTTGTCAACAACTTTGTGATGATTTTGGAGGCTGCAGTTTGGGGGACTGTCCATTGTATTGTGTTATACAGACCAGTATCACAAAAGGTAGACTAACATTAGAAACACCGCTTACAAGTACAATTCAACAGCACCAGAAAATACAACCGTCAAAATTCTGGGAACTGAGTGTTTCTCTCCTGGTGTACCTCATAATAAAATAATTATTGACATCTTAAGAACAAACTAATCTCAAGTGATATGTGATTTGGTCTTAGCATATAATGTATCTCTGCTCATTGTAACAAGGAATAATTTGATCTGAGGATGTCGGTGCTCCTTAAAATTTGGTGTGCATGTCTTGTGAACAGCACTAAATTTATATCTTGTGATATCTTATTTCAAAATAGAGTAATGAACCCGCCTCCAGTACAATTTAGCTAAAATGTATTAACCACTTTGATTTAAATAAATAACATGTATCTTCTCTTCTTAGTTGTCTCCAGGTTCAGAGGAAGATGATCATGAGGGTCAAGTGTGTGAGAAGCTGGGTCGTATTCAGTTCAGTGTCGGATACAGTTTCCAGGACTCCACTCTCACTGTCAAAATTCTCAAGGGCCAGGATTTGCCTGCTAAGGACTTCTCCGGCACCTCCGATCCATTTGTCAAACTCTACCTGCTGCCAGACAAGAAGCACAAATTGGAGACCAAAGTCAAGAGGAAGAATCTAAACCCCCACTGGAATGAGACGTTCCTGTTTGAAGGTTTGACAGAGGCGGCTTTTCTAATACCTTAAACATGAACGCAACAATGTTCACAGCACATGCGGGCTGCTGTTTCTTTTCTATGTGCGTCACTGTGACTTATCAGGACTGTGTCGTGTCAATTTCTTTCTCAGGGTTTCCCTATGAGAAAGTGGTCCAGAGGACTCTATACTTACAGGTTCTCGACTACGACCGCTTCAGCAGGAATGACCCCATAGGAGAGGTGTCCATCCCCCTCAACAAACTGGACCTGGCCAACATGCAGACTTTCTGGAAGGAGCTGAATCCATGCAGCGATGGCAGCGTGAGTAAGAAGGAAAAGGGGTGGAGGGAAGGAAGGAGGTAGAGGAAAGGAGAAGAACAGGGAGGAGAGGGAGGAGGGGAAAGAGAAGACGGGACAGAATGTAACGAGTGATGTCATTCCTGGCTGCTGTGATGCTCCCAGGGGAGACGTGGCAGCGAGCTGGTGGGAGAAGAGATAGAAGGGAAATGTGGAGAGGCTGACAGGTAGACGGAGAGAACACAGACAGCCAGAGGAAGAAACAGAAATACACAGTGAGCAACAGAAGGGAGAGCAATGTGGAAAGGGGGATAAAAAAAGTAAACAATTGTTGATGTTGTATATGATTTCTCCAGGGGAGTCGAGGGGATCTGCTGGTGTCTCTGTGCTACAACCCCACAGCCAACATCATTACAGTGAGCATCATCAAAGCCCGCAACCTCAAAGCCATGGACATTGGAGGCACTTCTGGTATAAAAGCTCCTTCGGCTCCCATGTCCTTGTATTGTTGCCCTTCAACATCAATCGTGCTTCAAAATAAAAATGAGAAAATGTTGTTGTTTTTTTTTGTTCACTACCAGAAAATGACATTAAATCCGTGATAGTGCACAGACTAACATTGCATTCTATTATTATTTCCCTCTCCTCAGACCCCTATGTAAAAGTGTGGTTGATGCACAAGGACAAGCGTGTGGAGAAGAAGAAGACGGTGGTAATGAAGCGCTGTCTAAACCCTGTTTTCAACGAGTCCTTCCCCTTTGACGTGCCTGCCCACGTGCTGAGGGAGACCACCATAATTATCACTGTCATGGACAAGGACAGGCTCAGTCGCAATGATGTCATTGGAAAGGTATCTCCTTCCCTCTTCTTCTTTTTTCTTTGCTCCTTCTTCTTCTCTTCCTCTTGACTATGTGACAAACCATCAGCAGCAGATCACTGAGCCAGTCTCTACTGACCCCTGCTGGAAGACGCAGACCCGTCTTCTGCATTGTAAATGAATAATTACACAACAAATGAGAAGAAATGTAAGCACACTTTTGAGTGTGGACGGGTTGCTTTTATTTAGACTTACTCCAATGACCAATAAGCATGTCAAGCAGGCAAATGCAGGTGCATGTTCTTATGAGTAAATATAGTCATCCCGTAAATTGCACATTTTCCATTTTGTAGAAGGTGTGGCTAAATTCCTCTAACTATAACTTGTTTATTTTAAACCAAATACCCACTTCTCTATAAGTATAGATATGCAGTGGAGAATAGAGCACAATTCATAAATGTATAACTTCTGTCCAAAATACTGGGAAAACTGCAAAGCTTAAATCAAATCCTTGTCCTTTCAGACACTGAAAGAATAATCTTTGAGCTATTGTGCTCTCTGTCATTCACACACATCTACAGTAATTGCTGGGGCTATACTTGTTGTCATCCTAACCACATATATTATCTGCCTCCGCACAGCAGTTATAACATGTTGCCTATTATACCACACTCATAAATAATTTGAAAGTGGTTGGAGGACAATAAAAACGGGAACAGTATTTCCTGTGACGCATGATCAGGAGTTTCTTTCTACATGAGAATTACTTAAAGACTCTGTGTTTGATCTTCATTAGTGGCCGCATTAGCCTTTCTTAGAGTATCTTGGCAAGTGAAATCTCTTCCTCTAATAGCCCTTTTGCTCTCCTGGATTTGAGTTAAATTCCGATTAGAGTGGCAGGCTCAGTGGCGAAAGCAGGGCTACACTTAAGACTCACAGTGAGGCTTTTTTTTTTTATACCCCACTGTTATTTTGTGGCAGGCTCTTTACAAATAACATCAATCCCTGTGTATATGAGTTACACTGACTCTCTATTTCCCACAGATTTATCTTTCATGGAAGAGTGGCCCTGCAGAGGTAAAACACTGGAAAGACATGATGGGTCGTCCCCGTACTGCCGTGTCCCAGTGGCATGCTCTCAAGGCTTGAGGATCACAGTGACCAACCTGCCTACAGTGTCCTCGCCCTCCCCCCAGAATTCAGCATCAGCCGCTTAGCCCCTTCCCTTACTGCAGTCTTGGGCTGCAGACAATGTGTGTTATTTCTTTGTTCTCAGGCCTCTCTCTGATATCCTCTGCCCTCGGTCCTCGTGACACCATCTTTGAATTTCACACTTGTCAAATTCTGATTCCCACCTCAGCCCCTCTCATCCCTTTGTCTGAACTTAAAAACGTCTTTAATGTCTTTACTCACTTCCTCCTTCCTCCCTCCTTCTAAGAGATCAGTTTTTTTCAAGATACCCCTCAGTCTTTTCTCCACCTTGTCAACCGTTCCCAGCGTTTAACATCGGAGCAGTACCTCTTGCCACCCATGAATACAAACTACCAACCAAAAATGTATCAAACTGATATTCCAACCATCCTCTGTGGTGGCAAGACAGGGTGTGTTCAAACATGAATCTGAGTGTGAATGGCACTGATCTGGAAACTTCCACTCTGTTCCTCGCCTCTTTGTTCAAGTCCTCTTCTGTTACTGTCACTCTTCCTACATACCCTTAAAATGCCTGAAAAATCAGGAACACCGACAAGGGCAATGGTAAAGTGATGGGCTGTATCTAAAATGGAATTAGACTAGAACTGGACTCATTGTCGCTCAACTCATGTTTGATCTTTCTCACTTTTCACTCTTTCTCTGGCACCACTGTAATAATTTTCCCTTGGTTGGAACCCTTCGTTGTCTGTGCGTGCTGTGAGTGATGTGCTGTAACCCCAAATGAAGTTCTTCAACAACAAAAAAAGGATATGAACATGAACATTTAATGCTGGTCCAATAGGGGCAAGTGTAAAAAAATTAAAAAAAGTTCCTATTTTCTTGGTAAAGAAATCCCAATGGACAGACAAAAAAAGAGTAAAGTGATTAATGTTGTGTTTTATTTTATTTTATTTTTTCGTTTTAAAAAGAACTTTGAAAATCAACATGTTCTTCCAGACAGAAAATAAGCAAAAAGCCAGCTTCCAGAAGTGTGGAAGTGTGGGTTTATGGGTATGTGTGTGTGTGTGCGTGTGTATGTGTGAATGAGGAAGTATTTAGGACTTACAGAGCTAAATAAAATATATTGTTGAAAACAGCGTTGTCCTTGATAACAATGGTGAAAATAAGGTATGTTAGTATTTGTGGTGTTAGCTGAAGATGTGGGGAGGTCACTAAGGTTAAAGGGTCCGTCCACCCAAATCAAAGATACATGCTGTATTTTTTTGTGGTATCAAACCAGGCAGATTGTTTCACCTCAAATACAAAGGAGATAAACAGGATTTCATTGTGCTGCTCACTGCATTTGAAAGGGGTTTTTAAAATTCAACAGCAGCTTGTCTTTCCAGAAACAAATTAATCGGATAATCCACAAACCCCTCAGTGAACGTTTTTATTGGGACTAGAAGAAATTAGTAAAACACAATTCCATTTACCATCCATCACATGTCGGTGGTTGGAGAAGTCTCAGTGGCAACACTGAAACCTTCTGCCTGGCTTGATGCCATTAGGGGTAACTGGGCAAAATATGTTTTTGTTTTACTAGCTTTTACTGCGGTGTCATTTTGTACAAGTCGGGAATTGAACAGACTGTGTTTTTTTCCCCACCATGAGATCGCGAAACTCTATCTGCTGAGGACAGTGAGATGTAATCAAAAGGAAGAAGATAGAAAGTGGAGTTTATATATATATATATTGTTTTTTTTTTTGTCAGACTGCACTTTTGTGATTTTGGTGAACTGGCCATTTATGAACGCAGGCGTAAATGACTATTATTACAGATATGTTGGGAAATCAGATGAAATCAATCAGTCAATCAAAATGCACTATATACTATGTTACATTACAGCTGCATGAATCTGTTCATTAAACCTGGAATATGTATTACAGAAACACTATAAATGAGTCCGAATACCTGGTTCTGTGTTGTTTGGGGGGTTGAACTAAGTACAAGTCAGTCTTCCAGTTGTTGGCTTCACTGCTAGAATGTGGCCTCCCCCAAGTCCCATATGCTGATTGGATGAATGGATACAAATGACAGTAATAATATTTGGGGGGGGAGTCTTTTTACATTCTACTGTTCGTCTTTGTCTACTGGATGTGTGTGTGTGTGTGTGTTTACGCTGTATGTGAGTGTCAATATTTGAACTTTAGTTTGTGTGATTGTCTTTACTGTGAGTCCCTCTGTGTGTCTGTATATATCTGCACTGAGTTCTATTTTGCCAGTTTAATACAGAACAACATTGTTTACCATTTTTATTCTGTATGAAACAATCCAGATGTACAAAGAAATATGTTTTTTTTAAAAGTTGTCACTTCTTTAAGAATCACTGCACTGGATGCTGGAACAAACCTCTCTTCATAGCAGGGTTATTTTTCCTCGTGTGGTTTTAAACAGACGTTTGGTTTAGGAGGAAGCAAATCTGTTATACGTGAGCTGAGAGTGGTCAAAAGAAAATAATGTCACAAACAATCTTTACGTCAACCCTATTTAAAACCGGTCTTCTTTGACCATCAAACTAATTTTTAGTTCAGACAGAAGCAGATACCCGCGATTTGTCCTGTGTGTCCTTATCTGGTCCGATCTGATTCACCAAGACCAAAAAAAAATTAAAAAATGAATGGTGGCACCTTAACATCACAGCTGACGTTACCCCAAAACACCCCTGTTGTGCACACATGCTTTCTGGCACAGTGTTCTGTGTGTGCCTTATAAAGCCTGCCACGCCTTGCTCTTCACCATATGCGCTCCCTCTCCACATGTCAGGAAGGGGGGAGGAAAAAAAAGGTGAGACAGGAGATAATCATCGCCTCTTTGCATCACTGTTAGCTACGTCTCAGGTCAGAGCAGAGTATCGGAGCATCCCAAAATAAACCAGGAACACAGAGACAGATGACCGTGTTCCTGAAGGCCCTCTGCATGTTAAACAAGGCATTATTTTGAGTGCTGCTGACAAAGCATTACATTCCAAAGGCTTAGTGAAAGTCACTTTAACTAATGCAGGTTAAATATTGGTTAAATAACAGTCAGGGTTTGGTACATTTCAGTTTTACAAAATCGAGCTAGGTTGCTCTGTCTACGCTCTTCACTGGCCAAATACCATAAACTGGTCATTTGTACAGGACAAGCTCACATTTCTGATTTAGGGCATTCTGTTCGAGACAAAGAGAGGTTTACCAGCAACATTTTAATTTATATACTGTACAAATGATTGTGAAGTGTCTTGTATGGAATAAAAAAGAAAAAAACATCAGTATTTACTGGGGTTGTTGATATCTGTCTGTCCTTGGTATCACTCAGCCCCCTCTTTCACTCCCTTTTCTCTTTGTAGTTGCACATCTGTGGGGTGCACAATGTTAAATATCAACCATTTATTTTTTTGAAATCTGTACAGTGTATATAAAAATATAAATGTGTATATAAAACAAAGATACTTCTGGTATTGTTGTGAATTTTTCGGGAGCTTGTTTTTATTATTTCTTCAAGTCATACTCGTATTACAACAAAAAGGTGTATTCAGTTCTACACAAAGACATAGGTTGAAGAAGTGCTTAGATCCTTTACTTAACTAAAAGTACCATACAGCAATATAAAATAAGCCGTTTTACAAGTAAAAGTCCTGCGTTTGAAATTGAAATTATTGAAATAATAAGTTTACCTCTTTTACGTCAAACAATTATTAAAATTAAACATTTGAGAATTTTAGACGCTAACCAGCAACTTGAATACTATTTATATTGTATTTTAGTTACACTGCTAACATCTATAACCAAGGGGTTTCAACTAGACACTGCTTTTTGTAAGGGGTCACAAGCCAGAAAGGTTAGGAAACTCTAGTTTAATCTTTAATAATACGTAACATTTTCTATGGTTATGTGTTTTTTTTAATGTCAAATCCTAAAGTAACTAGTAACTGCAGATAAACTGCTGGATAAATATTGTGGAGTAAAAAATCAGCATTTTCATCTGACATGTAGAGGAGTAGAAGTATAGAAGTGGTCTAAAATGGAAATATTCAGGTCAAGTAAAACTGTGCTTGAGTAAATGTACTTAGTTACTTGCTACTGCTGCATAAAGGATTGACGCAACTCAACTTATGACCCAAGAATGCTGTTTAAAACCGTCAATATCTGAGTATAAACTGGGAGGCTTTTTATCTAAGTAACACATTTAAAAGACTTGCTGCCAAACTACAGCCAATCCCAGCTCAGTCTGATTTGGAATGTTGATATCGTCAACTTCTTTTGTAGAAGTTAAATTGCAAACATGAGGGACTAACTGATAAAGCCACAACTATTACAGACACTGCTTGGAGGTGCATAGCCACATTTGCTCTTTAGTTTTTACTCTCTGCTCCAGCTCAGGCAGAAATAACAGGACCAAGATTCTAAGGGTAATTAACATGGATCTTTAGAATTGGTGCTGATCTCTAGAATTAAGGAAATTGCCTGCACTGCCTCCTACGTTTCACTGCATCTTCGACACAAGATAACTTTCTGAGAATAAACTGTGTGTGTGTGTAAAGTTGAGAAAGGGTGTTTAATTTACCAACTTATCTAACATCCTCAGTTTCCCACTGCGCTCCTCTGCTCACGACTCTCCAGCAGACATGGGAAGACAAGATGCAGGCTATGGATGGTGGTGGTGGTGGAAAGAGGGAACAGGAGAGCATGATATTGAAATTCCAGGGGAGCAGAGGGTGACTGCAGGCTTGAGGATAAAACAGAGAGCTGTCACGACACAGGAAGCAGCACTGGAGGATGACAGGAGCGCTGGGCTACAGATAGGTGCAGTGGGTGTGTGTGGGCAAGTGATGAATATACACTCTAAACAAGCCTCAGAGCAATAAAGATGTGAATTTTGCTCCCCCTGCATGTGGGATCCACAGGTGGCATCTTTCTTTCTTATGGGCAAGGAAGTGTGACAGTCAGAAACGTCTGTTAAATATAGCGTAATGTGTCGTGCAGGACGTTCACACAAGCACAACTAGTTGACTGTATCAGAATCAAACTTTTTAAATTCCTGGTTTATTTTATGCATTAAGATCAGTGGTGAAAGAAGTGTTCTTTACTTACTATTAAAAGCACCAATACAACCATGTAAAATTACTCCATTACAAGTAAAGTCTCTGCATTCACATGCCTACATAAATAAAAGAACAGAAGTATTAGCAGCAAGATGCACTTAAAAAATCTACGGTAAACTTAAGCACTCAATGAAATGGCCCCTTTGACAGATATGTATTATTATATACATTAGATTATTATACACATCATTAGATGGATGCATCACTGTGTAAGCAGATTCTACTATTGTAGCTGGCTGAAGTGGTGCTAGTTTGAACTGCTTTTTATTTAATTAGGTATAAGTGTGACAAAGGGCACAAACAAACCACTTCTTCATTGTAAGGGGTCACATGACAAAAATGTTGGGAACCACTCGTTTAATCTTGAACTATGTGTTGTTTTTTATAATGTGGCAGCCCAGGGGAGACAGCCACTCCAGCTTCAAGCCACTCCAGCACAGGAGGAGGGTCCCCAAACTTAGGTTGGGGCAGGTGATAGAGGCACTGTGCTTCTCCGTACATAGACTGCAGCCTCTGGGCACCTGGGTGTGGTCAAACATGCAAGCCATCAGCTAATCAGGGGAAGCAGCTGCTCAGTCAAGCTGCCACACGGCACGAAGGAGAGGGCACGCTGGAGAAGCTGTGGAGAGAGACGTTACCATGAGGTACAACAACAGGATGCAAAACAAGGGTAACTACCAAGACTTCCCTCTCTCTGCCTTGCTCTGCAGGATGACTGAACAACCCCCCGTGGCCTTGGTCCACGGGAGCCAAGACCCCGAACAGGAAGACTTTTCAGTTAATAGTTTGACCCCTTTCCCTGATATTCCCTTAATAAATGACACATTTTGTGTCTCGTGAGTTTCCTGCTTTATGGTGAATCTTGCCACAATAAGCATATCATATACATATATAGATATATATATATCAAATCTTAATCTAAAAGGTAACTTTAGCTGTAGAGTAGAAAGTACATTATTTCCCTCTAAAATGTAGCAGAAGCAGCAAATTGCAGAAAATGCTAATGAAGCACAAGTACCTCAATTGTACTTAAGTACAGTGCTTGAGTTACTTTCCACCTCTGATTACAATACATGGTGAGACAGATGGCAGAAGAGCAAAGAGCACACAGAGGGGAACCCTTCTGACATCACCGTGGTCTATTTTAGGACAAGCTGAGAACATAACAAATGAAGGCTGGAATTGTAACTCAACATTTTCCCCTTTGAAGTGATGACAAAGAAACTACACCAACATGTGGTTCTGTCTCATATCTGTAAGCTTGCCTTGTTTGTGTAACACCCAGGCAATGAATCATGTGTACATTATTATTCTATGGGGGTGCACAAGCAGGCTTGTCACCTGTTTTGCGATTCTGTGCACATCTCCTGGCCAGAGGGCATTTCCCTTCTGCTCTCAGTACAAGGTTCCACTGAACCAACCTGACACAAAGCCAGGCAAGATATTTTACCTATAGCCAACACACACTGATCCAGCGGTGGTGGAAAGAATTATGACCTTGTTTACATGGCCTTATCAAGAATATATGTGGTTTAATTGGAAATTCGGCTCCACAGAAAGATTTGATGATGCTTTGTCTGAAAAGGTGTAATAAAAACACACTACAGTATTTGTGGCTAAGATCTCTTTCATCCTAAATGCAGTAATGCAATAACCGTAAGGTGATTTTTTTTCCCAGGCAGCTTGCACCTCAGTTACACATCATCTACAGGTCAATAAAGATTTTCAACAAATGTTCATTCAAATAAATATGGCAGCTGTGGACTGATAGCTTCATGTTGCATCCTGCATGAAAAATAAGGTGTAAGAGATATATGTGGTTTACAGGTGAAAGATACCAAGATCAGCAGGGTGCTTCAATTTGTCAGTCACTGAACGCAAGGTGATCTGCTTCTATCTGGTGGCCATGTGATGATACTGCAGGCAACACAGTCATCGTGTAACCATTACGGTTTGTGTGATTTATGTGAAAACAGTATTGAAAGAACTGGCATAAGCAGCAAATAACAGGAGAGCATCGAGATGTACTAAATAAGCCATAATGTCTGCAATAGGCACAGTAAAATCATTAAACAGATACAAACCATGAGTCAATGTGCTTCTCTTTAATTGTCTAGTATAGAAACAGATCAGTTTATCAAAGCTGGCTTGTTCAGTATGCATCTCACACACTGTGCAGTTTTAATGTACAGTCTTAAATCACATATTTACAATACAATTAATGTCAGAAATTCAGAGTACCTTCCTAATATTGTGTTGCATCAATGTTTACCGGATCTACAAACTTCCCTCAGCTTCCAGAAATCTTCTTCTCCCTATAATGACTGACTGGAATTAACAGACGACATAGTGGACCGGCTTTCGTGGCAGGAATATTCACTTGAGAGGTGCACAGAGATTTTTCTGGTTATGACACTGATATTTCACCCAGTGCCCCACCTAAAATGAGTCTCTGAGGAGGTCTAAAGGGACCTCATTGGCTTTCCTTTTCCAGGTACTCCAAGCTGGGCGCATCTAACCTCTGTTCATGGTTGCGATTCTTTGTGAACTCCTTCAACATATCCATGACCTCTCCTTGGTAAACGTCAGGGGTGGGGTGAGCTTCTGTAAGCAAAAAGAGAATGGACTTAATTATTTTCAGTTTCCAACTTTAAAATCTTGATTGAGGGGAAAAGCAAAGTGCGATTTCACATTCTTCATTTTATGCAACAAGATTAATGATGACACAGATGGCTGAAGAGCAATGAGCACACAGAGGGGAGCCCTTCTGACATCACCAAGGTCTATTTTAGGACAAGCTGAGAACATAAAACTGAGAGGCTGACGTAGGCTGACTCAACATGATCATTCTCTGTAGATGTCTAACAGTGTAGGGCTCATTCAAGGCTTCTAAATAAGAGTTCATTTCAAGCTGGAAACCATCTCAATGAATAACTTAGTTAAAGTTGCTTCAGTGAAGTGAGACTGCCTGCCTGCAACCATTTTTGTTTGGTTTTTCAGAGTGGTGCTGCCAATTGGATGTGTTGATGCTGCTCTCACACTGACTGGGTTTCTCATCTGTTATGTGCAACAAAGCAGACACATGATTGAATCAAATTGAGAGAAAATTGGAAGAAGAAAATGGTAAGTTATACTGGGACAGTGAACGAGCTCCCAGGATGAAGTCGGTAAAAACACAGCAACAGAATTAAAGGTAATTTGTAAGCAGAGCTGGGATTTCCTTAATTGACCAGCAGCAACCATAAATGATTGCCAGTTTCAAAAAAACAAGGCCCTTTTTAATTATTATACCCACTGGAATTTTTCAACATTTTGTTGTGTTCTAGAATGTTAAATTTCAAAGTTGCTGTTAACACAAAACAACTCAGAGCAAATATTTATTTGCAAGTTGTATAAACATTAATATTGCAAAGCTAAACATTTTGTGTGATTAAACATTCAAACGTTTTGCCGTGAGAATTTTAACGTCTGAAAGGTCTCTTGACGGGAGTCTGTCAGCAGCTCACTAACGTGGGATTTACGTTAATTATGTCTACTGTGCTGTATGAGACTGTACAGGCAATATCACGTCTGAGGAGAAACTGACCAAGGAAAAAGGGCTATTCTCTCACCTGTTGCCCAGTAGTAGATGTCCCAGTCATTGCTTGGTTCATTAATCAGTCTGTCATACTGCTGCAGCTGCTTCTCACTCATTGTGTTCAGGTATTGCTTTGCAAAAAGGCTGCAAGAGAGACAGAGAATTCTTTTGAGTCTGAGTCATTTCTCTAAATGGAAAGTCATAGTTACTGATCAGCTGGTGAATGGGACTGTTCACTGGGGGCTTGTTCTTCTTTGGGTTCCTTCACATTGCATTAATGCCTCCTCCTGGTTTATGTCCCACTGTTCTATATTTGTTAAACAGCCATTCTCTTCTCTCCCCGCTATCTCTACACTCTAAAACACTATTTACACTGATTTCTAATAATCCTAACCTCTGTAGTTGTGTCACCTTTTCTAGTGATTCTACTGTTTACTTCCTACATGATGTAGGTACATGTTTTGCTGTTACGCCTCGTGACATGGCTCCCACGACCTGTGGGATGTTTTCCTATGATGTTATAAGATGTTATATCTCACCACCCATCACCCTATTCTACACAGTGATCTTAAATTAAAATGTGGTACAGAGAACAAATTGGTGACACTAACTGATCACACACCTGTACTATACCACTGCTCTGAAGTGCGTCAGTAAGGTCAACTAAAATAAAAAAGCATCACCAACATGGCTAGATGACAGACAAATATCAGAAAAAAAGTGCAATTTAGCAACCTGAGCAAGATGCAATTCTCCAACATGCCCCTCTTGCGACTCTCATACAGCAGGCGGCGCCTCTTGATGTCAGTGGGCTCACCGGGCTTCTCCTCCCAAGGGGGCAGAGGGACCTCAATCAGGTCACCCCTGGTGTCATCTGGCGCATCTCCACGGTAACCACGAGATGCTAACAGCCCTGTGACTGCTGGTCTCCACGCAACCTGGCACACCCCTGTCACCAGCTGATGGGCAACAAATACACAACACACTAGTATCTTGTGTTGCATTGTATTATCATGTGCTGAGTCAAACAATTCACTGTGCAATCTGTTAACTCCATTGTCACTACATCAGATTGTCCCAGTTACATTGCTAAACAATGCCTTTATTTTGTGCAAGATTACCGTCAGGACTTTCACCTTATTCAGACACCAACATGCAAAATTGCCATCACTTTTATGCAACGAGGTGCATGTCTGAATGGACTATATGAGAGGTTGATTATAAGTCTCAAATAATTCAATTTTATTTATATAGCGCTATATCATAACAGAGTTATCTCATAGCACTTGTTAATATTGAGCAAGTCTAAACCAACTCTATATATAGATGTAGATATATAATATCATACTTATAAGGCTTGAGGCTTATAATTAATGGTAATTTGGGGTTTTAGGGGTTTTGTTTTGCTGATTTTTCCTTTTCTTTTAGGTTTACTGTGACAGACGGTCTTTATACTGTCTGAGAATGCAAAATGTGAGTCACAGAGAGACTAAACTATTTTAATGTATCAATTTGGGTTCTTTTTTTTTTATTTCTTTGTACTTAGTTATACAGCAATCCATTCTGATATTTCGGTCAATATATAAATGGCTGGATATGCATCTGTGGTGTTTGAGGTCCTCTCTGCAATCAGTCTCTTTCTACTTTGCTTGCTTGTTTCCTTGTTTAGATTTTGTGCATAAGAGATTGTTTGTGGCTCATAATGTATTGGCTGACTGTGTATAACAGAGAGAAGAAGCTTACGGTTAGGATACATACGTGTAATGTAACACCATGCTTAAGTATCAAATCGAGCTATAACTCTTTACTTCCTTTTATCATAACGCATCATAATGCAGTTCAATCTTTTCCATTAGATAAAGAACACACAGTCGAAAACAGAGCGACGCGGAGGGGAAGCACATAACACACACGCTGCCTGACGTGCAACGGTTTTAACGACAAAAGGCTGAACTCAACAATTCACGCTAGTTTTCTTTTTTTGCAACATTATCATAAGGTTGCTACCTCATATCATCACATCACACTAAATATGTTTAAATTAGTGTTAAATGTTCCCGAAAGTCCTCGACGAGCCTGTAGCGTTCCAGCATTCAAAATTCTACCAACAAATGTGCAAACAAATGTAACGTTTACTACACAACTCACTCTTTTCGTAACAACAGAAGACATCATTTTAACCCTCTTTCTTGAGACGCTGACAGCCTCCGTCGTGAAAATGATCCTGTTGTCTAAATGTCAGACACACGTCACGTCACCGCAGCACACGGGGAACTAACGAGGGGACACCGGAAGGTGACGTTTGGCCACAGGAAACGTCATTGGCGTCAACGTTCTATAATTAAGGTTATTACTTTATTTATTTATTTTCAGTCCTCTTACATTATCAGTGTTACAGCTAAATACGTTTCCTTAACGTCCGAATTTGTAGGGGCTTGACCATAGGAACAAAAATGTTGTTTGTTGTTGTTAGCCGGTAAATATTCCTGACGCACTTCAATGGTAACGTTCTGAGATATGAGCAACATTAGCATTAGCTGATCAAAGAGCGAACCCACAGTAGTCCGCCTATCTGAATGTACACTAATACATGAAAGGCCGTGCATGTATTTTCAAAGTGTTAACTAAAATATTATGTCTTGACTTAAGTCCGCTTGTCGTATTCTCGGTTTGACGTCGGTATCATTATTTGCGGATTTGAGTGGAACATTGGTTACCGATAGCTAACGCTAGTAACAATGCGTGGCGTTAGCAACGGATCTTAAAATACTGCCGGTGCACCTGTTGTTGGTATGCACTGATAATTTGCAAAGTGTACATGTGTGAACTATACTGAAAACAAAAACAAAAACCACACAAAGTAGCTGCAGTGGCATCAACTGGATCATCTTGGGCCCACGGGATGGCTGCTGCAGCCGGATCAAGTACCTCCAAGAAGGATCTCATAGATGTTTACGGTGACTTGCATCAAAACGACGAGGTGAGTCTCACGATTACACATTTGTCTTCGCAGCACAGGGGTGTAGCTGTAAAGTTGTCGGGCCCCTTGTTTTGGTGGAGTTTAAGTGCACCTTTACATTTGATGCCTATGATCACAGTTTGTTTAACGTTAAGAGTTTGTCTCTTTTTTTCTCCATGGGGAGCTATAGATGGATTCGCACTCGTTTTTTCAATCAAAATAAAAGCTATAGTACAAGTTATTCAGGCTTTCATAGCCTCGTGTACAATATCACTTAAGTCCATCTTCTTCAGCCTTTGGGTGAGCTGAGTCGGTTCCAGTAAAAGTACTTTCATTCAGGTTTGTAGCTCCTCACTTTTCTTCAGATATCCCGCGGAGTAGAAAATGGACGGAATCAAGTAGTATCAATCTACTTTTTTTTATTTTTTATTTATGTTCTGGCAAATTCCAGAAAATATGGAAATCATCTCCCGCCATTCCGCAGGTCCTGCTGCTGCAGCTTCTAGGATTTGAATTTCTTCTGGCCTTGTTCATTGACACTCTGCACATTTAGATACACAGGATGACGGCGTGTAAGATTAATTTTCTGTTTTTTTGTTCTATTCCACACAGGATTTGGACAGAATTGCTGAAGCAAATGAACTTTTTGATGCGGTTCTGACCGGCTCAGTGAATCAGGACAAGAAAGTTACTACAAATGTGGTGCCTCACATGGAGACACCAGTTAAAGAGGAGGCTAAATCACCAACAGTGAAAAGTCAAAGAGGAGAACACTCACTGAGGAGACTGTCTTTATATATTGGAAATTTCTCCTGGGTAAGTAACACCCTCTTTGTGTGATGTACTGAGGTGCAACATGAACAGATGGACTAAAGGATAAAATGAAGTAAAATGTAAACTTTTTTAAAATAATGTACTCAAACATCTTGAATCTGGTTATAACCTGCATTCCTCGTAGAGTCAAAACACTTTTTCATTTCAGAGCTTTCATGTCTGTGTAGTCATGTCATTTCAGGCACTGTAGTATAATGCCAAGTCAAATAGAACATATATTTTATCCTTCAGCTCTTCTCAGAATGTCTCCAAATGTACACTTCTTTTACACCACTCACCCTTGTGAAGTGCACAAGAAGCAACAAATGTCAAACAGAAGAAATCATCATTGAGCAGATGTGAGCATGAGATTTTGCTTCAGTGGGCAGTTTTTTTTAGAATAAGTGGCTTCAGTTACGTCTACATCTACTAGGTGGTTGTGAAGATTTTGCTTTATTACAATATTTGAACCCAAATTGGCTCAAAATGCTGTACTTGGGTACACATTTTAAGGGGCGCATTTAACACTTTATTAGCATGGCAAAACATCCTCGACTTCACAAAAGATCTCCTATAGATTGTTTCACTCTGCTTTGTGTCGGTGGAATAGAATGAGCCTCAAGTGCCCTTAAAATGGGCAGTAATGCAAAATAGAGTTCAAGCTTTGTAAGTTTACCAGATACCTTTTTCGGACGAGGCCCCTGATTACCTAGTAAGCATTTAATTTGTGTGAATCTCTATTAACACAACCTGTTTCAAATGCCAGGACACAAACTGACATTTTGTTTGGCTGAAATTTAAATGAAAGGTAACCTAATGTTTTTAATGATGGTGAATATTCTGAAATATAACCTGAACAATTTCTCCTCATTAAGATAAAAATGTTTGACTCAGTACATACATAGGAGTCTGTTTCTGTCGGTCAGCTCAGTTTTTGTTTCTTTGTTGACAATGTTTTTTCAAGATCACAAGTAACTATCTATTCTCCTGTCACATATCTTCCCTTCTTCCCAATCCTGCTACCACCTGCAGTGGACATCTGATAAGGACCTCACGTGCATGGCTCAAACATTGGGGGTGAAGGACATCACAGAGATCAAGTTTGCTGAGAACAGAGTTAATGGCCAGTCAAGGGGGTGAGTGGTTGTAGATTTTGTGTTTATAAAATATAAAGAAATCTCCAAAAATAAAATCCTGTGAAGAATTAATTTGTTTTATTGTAAGAAAGGAAGCTTGTGTTTTGATTTGATTTCTGTGACTTCTTGTTGGTAACCAATTCATGTGTTCTCCTGCTCTGTAATACAGCTATGCAGAAATGGTGGTAACCTCAGAAGAGTCATTAAAAATATTGTTGGAAAAAATACCACAATGTGAACTCAATGGGGAAAGGATAGATTGTCGCTTTGCCACTCGCCAGAACCTTACCGTGTTTGAGGACACCGCAAATAAACGTAAGAGCATCACAATCTTAACACTGTTGAATTTACATCATATTGCAAAATGTCAGTGTGACCGTTGTCTTTCACCTAAACACTGTGTTCTCTGTAGGTATACCCGTGCGTGTTAATTCCAAAGATCCCAAGGATTCAGATTCTTCAGAAAAAATTCCCTCATTATTATCACAGGAGCCCAGCCCTCCCCCTATACCTCCACTTTTTCCATCACATCCCCTCGCAAACAGGTTTCCCTCATTACCCAGCCCTTTTCTTGGTCTACCTCCTCCCTTCCCACATATGCCACCAAACATCGCTCCACCCCCGCTACCTCATTTGTTCCCTCCTCATCCAGTCCATGTTCAGTCCAGCCAACCACCTCCCAGTCTGCATATAAATCCAGCATTCTTCACCCCAGCACAAGACGGGCACAGCAGCAAGGCTTACAGTCAGCAAAAGTGAGAACATACACTGTTTTATATTGATAACTGTTGCAAACCATAAACAGTAATGTGTTTTTCCCAGTGAGATAAGATGAAACTTTAAAGTCTTCTTTAAATCTTTAAA
Organism: Gadopsis marmoratus; assembly: GCA_036023855.1. Taxonomy (NCBI): domain Eukaryota; kingdom Metazoa; phylum Chordata; class Actinopteri; order Centrarchiformes; family Percichthyidae; genus Gadopsis; species Gadopsis marmoratus. The sequence continues at coordinate 15,981 of JAVQJF010080128.1, read as the reverse complement.
GCAGGAAAAGACCAGGATGCAGAGAGGAATACAAAATAATAGAACCAATGCAGATAATAATGCACATACAAAATCTTTGTCATAGCAATTTTGAGACACTTGTTTTTAGTAATATTTTGTGGTGATGTTAAATAATCTGTCAGTCAGCATGACAACAATCTGTGTATTTTTCCAGACACACACCTCAAAGTACAGATGGAGATTTTGAGGAGCTGATGAACAGAAACAGAGCTATTGCCAGCAGTGCCATCACCAAGGCTGTGTCTGGAGCAACAGCTGGTAAGTACAGCTGATCAGATTCTGTTAAGTGGAAGAAAGAACACAGAACTTAATAAGCCATGTGGAGAAAGGACTGCTGCCTAACTATGACTGACAGACATATGGAACAAATCTAATCTGAGACCGTTTCCCACCCCTCATACAATGGAATTAGAAAGTAAATAGATTTAGATTAATTTTTTTGGTATTTTGTTATATATTCTTAGATAATATAATTTGACCACATAAAAATACATTACCTCCATAATGACAAAGCATTTCTTTTAATATTTTCCTTTTTTCAATTTATTGATAAAACACCATTCTGTAAATACTGCAAGTCATTTACATAGTAATCAGGATGAGCGAATCAAACGTGATGCATCTATACTCCCATTCTGAGTGAGTGTAACAGGTCTGGACACATGTAAATGAAGATTTTCTGTTGGAAATTTCAATAATTATCACAACTTTATATTATGTGGCAAATATGGAGTCCAAGTACTGGCTGAAGCCATTGTAGTTTAGTCTATTTTTCTGGATGTTGGTGATATTTGAAATGTTTTTCACCTTTTATACCAGAATCAGGTATTACTCACTGCTGGGGGTTTGCATGAGCAGTGAGATTCAACAAAACTAATGGCAAGCAACAATATTTGGTAACATAATGTGCACGTTATAAACACTGTATGTAACTTGGGGTAGATAGTGTCACTCTGAGGGTGTAGTCAAATCTGATCAGGGTAAAACTAATTGTTATTGGTTAAAGGTAGGTGCTGGAATATGGTTAATGACAACCAACTTATGATATTGATTTCCATTTTTTTGTAGCCCAAATGGGTGTGAGTGCTTGATGTTTTTGCCTAACTTTACTGTATGTGAGGGGTAAATTAAATCAACTTTTTAAGTGTTTAACTATGCAAAAGCAACTCTCTCTAATATCTAATTTCTCCCGATTGCTAATGCAGGAGACTTGCGGGTGGGCATGGAGACTCTATTAACTGCCATTGCCATCATTAAGCAGTCCAGAGTGTACGGAGATGAACGCTGCCAAGCCCTGGTCACCTCACTCAAAGACTGTCTAGTCTCTATACAGGGCAACTATGACTACAGGTTTGTGTATCTATGCTTCAAGTATCTCAGACATGAGTCGTCCTTACAGATGTTGAAGATGGAACTAGCATAAGCTTTCATATCGGTCACAAATCCACATTTCTCTGCAGGGGCAGAAGTCGTTCTCGGGACGAAGAAAGAGACCGTGACAGGGGCCGTGACAGAGAGCGAGTGCGTGACCGAGAGCGTGACAGAGAACGTGACAAAGAAGGTTCTTCTGGTTGGGAAGGTGTGGGGATGTCTCGCAGGCACAGAGAACGCTCCTGGAGTGGTGAGAGGGACAAGGAACGGGAAAGGCACAGAGATCACAGAGACCGATACCGCTAACATGGTAAGCTTCCCTCTAAATTATATATTTACTTTTTCTTCCATCACACTGTTTTGGTGTGTGTTTTATCATCAGTTCCATTGATGGGTTTCTTAATACCTTGTATCACATTAAGCTTCTTTGTTTTGAAGTAAATCAAGACCACAACAGAAGAGACTGGCCAAACTGTCCTAAATACAACAGGAGTTTCGTATCAAAGAGCTATACAGGGCTGTTAGTGTCTCATACAACATCCTTTAGCTTGCTTGCGAGCCTGCAGAAATATCATAGAACACAGTAATAAAGGTTATTGAGTCTCTCCACTACCTACAGATTTTGTATCTAAAGTAAAAGTCACTAAGGTCAACCCTCTCCACCTAAATCATTGGTAGCTCTGTGGCCTTCAGTGTAATAACTGCTTATTGCTTACTGTCAAAACACCATCATTTTTGTTAATAAATGTCTCCTACTAAATCTGTTTGTATATATGACATGTTTTCTCAAATTGAAAACCACTGTTCATCAGACCAGACCCTAGGTTTGACTATTAGATACCCAATGAGTAAATACTGAACATGACATTTTTACTTTTATATTTGGACCTTGTAATATTTTTGTCATTGTTTCTAATGTGTGATTGTTTCTGTGATTTGTATGTGTTTCTGCATGACTGTGTTTTGTTGTGTTTCTTATCTGTTCTATTTCTTCTTCTGTACTTGGGTGTCTCTTGCAAAACAGATCTTGACCTCAATGAGACTATCTGATTAAATAAAAATAAATATAAAAAGCTAGTGTGCATTTCTGGCCAAACAATGGCTTCAGTCTAAAATATGTTTTAGCCATGTGATTAATTTCAATTTATATTTAGTACAAAGTTCTTACGGTGCAATGAACTGTTAAGTCTAATAGTTGTAGTTGTAAGGACAGTTAACACACATCCTCTCAGTGGCTTGTGCCATATTAAGCTGTTGGCCAATACAGTTTGATTTGTGTAAATGTGGCTCTTTTTTTTTCTCCCCAGGCTGGCGGAGTTTTTAAATGTAAAGCTGAGTGAAGACGGGACTTTGTTTCTGCACCAAGCTGTATAAAACTCTGAAGGAATCTAACGTGAGCCTGAAGATGTATCTCAAAGTCTAAAGTGTACTTTTTTTGTTCTCCAGACGTCTGTACATACTGGAAATTTTACCTGCTTTCAGAAAAATAATGTAGATTTGTTGCTGGGACTTACAATTCCAATGCTTGCATGTGCAGGATCACCTCTTAATAATTACTGTAATCCAATGTAATGTTTATCACTTTCTTTTGTATTAAATCTACAGATTAAAAAACATTACCTGAAAATATAATTCCAGTGTTTTATTTCCTTATGCATTCAGGTTGTATTACATCTGCTCACTGAGGATCACAAAGATAAATATTTACCTATTATTGTAATTTCATATTTGAAGCATACAAAACACGTTAAGTTTATTGCTACCGATTGATCATTTTGATGCCGTTTGCGAGGAATCAGTGATTCACGTGCACAGCTAAAGATTTTTTTTGGTTAACCCAATTTTCCAAAGGTCTTATCCGGGTCTCTTAAGTACAGAAATTAAAATGACTGATTTTCTTTAGGATTTGAAGTACTGCTAAGTGTTTGAACTCATTTTCACTTTGCAGTTCCAGTAGAAAGACTGTGGTATTACATAATCTAGTAATACAGGTTACAATGTCATTTTAACAATTTTATTTAGAAAAATGCATTGTCAAATAGGTGCACAAATTAATGTTCCAAACGCATTCAATGTTCCAAAGGTTTTCACTGTGGTCGGCATTCGTCGTCAATATAACGTGAGTCTGTCCATGCCACAGCCCCACGAAGTCCACGCATTCTTGAAGGTGGCCAGTTGCAATCACTTCTCCAGTGGAGCATAATTCAACAGCTTCTCAATAAGATCCACATGAGAAAGGAGCATCCTCCGACAACAGTACCTCTTCAGGCCCAGGGCATCAAGGGCATCACTTAAGAGGGAGAGAGGAAGTAATGTTAGTCCTAATGCGTGTCATACAGATCACACAATGATTAATAAGTCAAGTACATGGACATTACTGCAGGCAGTCAGGATGGCGGCCTAAATGCCTTCAGGTAATTGCGGTTATTCATTCAATCCTGAATGGAGTCTGACTGTAGACAACTGGAAACCTTGGAGAAAACGAACACATCCGAATAGGCTAAAAGGGTTTGACGCGTTGTACTCCTCCCACTTGACTGCTTCTATACAAGTTGTTTTGAAATTTGACATCACGATGATATATTGTCACGAAACCACTACGGATACTAGCGACATCTGAAGATGTAGGGGGCAATGACAGAAAGCAGGAGGTAACGTTATTCATCTCACCCCTCAGTATACTCGGCTTGAAGGAGGCCGAGGTAAGCCTCCCACTTGTTACCCACGATCTTCCCACATGTGAAGCACCGGACAGGGATGATCATTGTCGGACACCTGGGGACAGAAAAACATCAGCCTGTCAATATTCATAGGCGAGTGTTAAATGTAATGCTAGCAGAAGTGAACTAGTTAATGTTAACAATTTGTCATACAAGCACTAGCGTGGTTAACATTTGGTTTAAACCATCTGGCGAACAGCAACAATGGTGCGTTTAGTTGTAAGACCGACTCTGTTGGATAGCTAACATCAATGTTTTGCTAACATTTCAGCTACAAAACCTTGTGGCTGGACGTAATTTCGTTGAAAAGATTAACGCAGTCTTTAGCTAACTTACAGTAGTTTCTGTATATATATATATATATATATATATATGATTTTAATTCCGTTTTCCTCAGTCATTTGGCGGATTAATGTGTAACTTAAGCTAACTAACCATGCTACCAGCCAAGCTAACTAGAGGTGTATCCACGCGATTAGCACAACAGTAAACTACTAGCTAACGTTAGCCGCTACTAACACGTTGACATGTTAAGATATTTAACAGTCAAAACACAAGGTCTGAAAAAAACGTCTTTAGTTTTATTTACTCACCTCCAAAGATCTAGTTTACCTAAAGCTTAAATGTTGTGTTGTTCTGAGCAAAACTAGCTGCAAGAAAGTGATGCCAGGTTCCCTCGTTCTCAACAACAGCAGGACGTCCGGCCCTAAACCCTCCACAATAAAAACTGAAGGTTTACTGATAATAAACGTCAACAGTTTATTAGATACACCCTCGTTGATATAAATAGAATTGACAGCATATATAAACATTTGTCAGTATAACGCAATACATTTCAACAGCCCCACAAACTACTGCCTTGGTTTTAACTTGGTATAAGCTGATAAAATAGCAACTGAGTGTAAATGTATTTGTTTGCCAAAGGCTGCCACACTGTAAACTGCACATGTCCTAAAACAAACCATCCTAACATTTTGTGCAGTGGTGCAGACCTCAGAACTACGAGAGTGTGTACAGTACAGACCGTGCATATTTTATTAACATTTCCCAGACTCTCTTGCCAGTTTTGATAACGGCCAGAATACTTGAAAGTAAAACTTAACCACATAACATTACACCCTGACCAAACATGTAAATATTTTAGCAAGTATCCCTCAAATGTGGTTATTAAAGAGTGATTAAAGACCAGTACTGACTGCTGATGCATGATATTTTACAGTTAAACCATAAACTTTGTTGTCAAGTATAACTAAATACAGTAGCTCAGACCAGAAGTATTCTCAAACTATGTTGTTTCAGTGTTCGTGAACATAAAATATTTAACAGTGGATCTATTTCAAGTAACTATACGCATTTCTGTTGCATTTCAAATGCAAAGTCTGTACCTCCAAAATGATAGCTTTCAAACATTACAAAACAGCCTTTTAGTTTTGAGAATTGTGCTTTTTTTGTTCATGTTACTCCAAAGTAAATAGAATCTTCTAAGGGCCAAATGACTTCAGCAAACGTTTAAACATGAAAATGTTTCAAATCTAAAAGTCTTAAAAAAGATTGTCATCCAGCAGGGGCAATGTGACTTTGCTCTGTATTTCAAAATTGGCAATGTGCACAGGGCCAAAAAGCATTCAACATAAATCACAGAATACAGAAAGTGCAATTTAGTTTTCATAGAACTGAGACCAAAATTCCTAAAAAGTTAACCAAAAAGAGGCTGATCCAGCATGCTGACATGCCAAAAGTACATCCACATTACTAGAGTGTCTGACAAATTGTGCAAATTAATCACGCAACCTCAAATGAATGATCAGTTTAATTGAAAGACAATTATTCTCAAAGAAATACTCACTTGGGCTGGTTCACTGCCTTTAATAAAGGTTAAATTGCCACCTCTTTCTTTTTTACATTTAGGAGTTTGGGAGCAGTGGGGAGTGTGCATAAGGAAAATGTGTTAGAAATATATCAAAAATATATCATAACCATCATTGCAGTCACCATGAAAACCATCGTCATCATCTGTAACATCGCCACCATTGCCATCACTAACATCACCAACAATATTACTACGTCATCATTTATGGAATTTAACTTGCTACAGCACATGTGCTAAATGAGGAGTTTTATCTGAATTATTGCATTTATACGCTGTTGAAATTATGAAAATAGGATTTTTCTTTATTTGGTACACTGTATTGTACAATGTAAGGTGAAGTTTGTTTTGGTGTTGGCATACTATCTTTTGGATGTGTTTGGGGTGTTGAATATGGTGAGTGTGGTATGTTCCTACAATGTTTTTGGCCAGTAATGTGTTGTAAAACTCATACGTACCCTTACAACTAAAATCAAGTAATGGTGTGTGTCAGAAGAATGGTCTTTCTGCTATCTACTTATGCAACAGGGACATCCCGATGAGCTTTACATGTGAGTGTACAATATTGTGTACAGCTGTACAGGTGAGTGTATGCAGCAACGAAATTGTGACTGCTTGACAATTTTTTTTTTCCTTTGAATAAATTATACAACACTAGTTAATCTACACCCCACTTTCATTGAATTAGCAGCCTAGATGCTCTGATTACATTATAATTGTACTTAGTTATTAATGAGGTTTTGAAAACAAGACAGATAAGGGGAGCACAATGAGACAGAAACAACTCTAATGTTTTGGAAGCAGGCTTTAAACCTGATACTGCAACACTAATGGCTGCAGCTACATCTACTGTAAGATGTAAACAGATTGACAGAGCACGACTGCGGCTGTTGAGACATGAAAGGTTATTCGTTTGTAACATAATTTTTACAGTAAAATAAATCTCTTATTCTACAGCAAGAAGTAGCTTCACTATTATTCTCTGCAGCACACTGTACATGTTTTATCGGCAACAATCCCTAAACCAGTCCATGCTTAGATTTTCTGTCTCTGATAAAGTCAAATCTTTCAATTATACTGTGCCGTTTTCTATTTGACATTTTTTTGGATATGCAGGGATTCAGTGTCTCTCACCCTGTACTCTGAATGAAGAGAAACAGAATCCCTTCACTTAGGCAATGATCCAGTCAAAATATGTGCATACAATGCATATCCCTAACTGTCTTCTGGTCATCTCTTTCAATTGTCTTATTTAAAAGTAAAACAAAATATAGAACAACTCTGACAGCCAGTATTAATATCTATACATTGCAACATTATGAAAACAGTTTTTCATGGTCTTTTAGCAAAGTGAACCAAGCTCATTTCCAGTGCAAGAATGTATATGTATATAATGTCAATATTTGTGCAAACTGAATTAAACAAGATAAAGCAGTTGAATAAGCTGCCTTTAGAGAGATTAGGCTTTTAAGCTCCATACTACAATGTGAATTTTTTTTTAAGAAATAGATTACAGTTCAGATGCAGTATTGAAGAAACTTCATGCATATAGTATGTGTAATTATGCTCCATATACAGGTTTGATCAAAACTTGAATGATTCGATTCACTACAAGTGAAAACAGGCCATAAAACAGACAAAACACAAGATGCACAGTGGCTCCCCATGCCCCATGTAGACCGTCAAAAGTCTGTGAACCACTCAGCAACGACGCTCTAACTCATCTACCAGTAAATACTTTAATTTGAGATAATGATATGGTTTTAATTTCTCCTAGCCAGTAGCAACACTCCCAGCAAGATGGCTCCTGCAGCAATAACGGCACCACCGATGAGAAAGGGTTTCAGGTGTTCCAGAGAGTCTGTGCCAGAGGACGCAGCCTCGGCACATGCCGCTGCTGCTTCAGCTTCGGCTGCCCCATCGTCGGGAGAAGGATGCTCAGGCTCAGGTGCTGCAGGGGCTGGGTCAGGCTTGCGTGCGGCTGCTGGCTCCTTCTTCTCTGCTTTAGATGCCGCCTTGGACGCTGGAGCCCCGGACTTGGCCTTAGCTTCCATGGACTCAGGGACAGAGGTGCGGTCTGATCAGGATGAGTCTTTATATGGTCAGCTCTGTGCCGCTTCACTGAGCAAAAACAGCAAACAGTGATGTTATCCCTCTAAATTAGGCTCAGACATCATGTTACCTGCTCTGCTGAATGATGAGACATTGACATACAAAAAGCCCTGAAAATCCATGTGTGAAGCAGTCATGTGGTAGTTAGGCCTTGAACGTGACCTTGGAAAAAGATGACATTGATGGGAACACTCTGATGCTCAGAGGACAGGGAATTGTTTATTTTGGTCACAGCAGCTGTGACATTTTCCACTGGAGAAGAATGTTACGACAGCTTCCTGTTTTAAGCTTTTTCATGGGACAATCTTCTGGTTTTATAATGGAGGAAGAGGGACTGGTACAGTATCTACAAAACTTATTCACAGTCAAGGACTGAATCTCGATTTCTTTGACCCTGACAAGAGCCTAATCCAGATGCAATAATGTGTAGAAAGCAAGAGCTCTTTCTCCGTCTTGCTCTCTGCTCTGTCATTGCAAAACTGCATGAGTCATATGTGCTATAAATGGAGGACAAGATGGAGGAGAGAAGTAAGGACCAATGTGACTGCGAAGAAATCAGTGAAAATGCAAATGAGTAGAAAGAATGAAGAGGAATAAACACTGAAACTGAATGAACGCGTCACAGCAGCTTGCACTTTACACAATGTAGGATGGACACGTCTTTACAAAAATCCTTCCTTTTAAATCCTGCAGTGATGTGAAGAGAGGAAATATGGATGTTACATACCTCTCCAACAGCGCTGTAGAGATCACAAGGATGAAAGATGAAGAAGAAACAGCAATGGTTTCTTTAAGCGAGAATGTCCTTAATATAAGAAAATGAGAGAAAGCAGAGAGATGGGGGACACTGAAAGCAGGAGGGAGGAGAATGAGAGAGGGAGAGGAGGAGAGGCTGGGATGTACCATCTGGTCCTCAAAATAGGGGGAGACTGTTCTTTTGATTACATCCTGGGTTTTAGAGCCTGTTTCTAAAAAATCTCAAGAACTATTCTAATAATTACTAAGTAGTTCATTTAGGTTAAGGGATAATAATTACAACACTTTAAATGTACATATAACCACATCAGTTGATCTCTCCCAGTCCAATTATTCATTTTGTATACCTGCTTGTCCTGTATAGAGTTGCGTAGGCTCGCCCCATCCAGCATGCACTGAGTGACAGCTCTCTTTAACCTAACTAAAAACTGTCAGAACATCCATTACCACAAATTGACAACAACTCAGAATGCACTCACACACGCTTAGACAGTACTACGAGAGGTAACAGATGCAGTACAAGGACAAATCGTTATGAAATTGTTGGGGCAGATTTAAACTGATATAAAAGGCATTTGAACTTTTTCTACATTATTCCCTCACCAGCACATACCACAGGGGTGAGCAGTGTCACTGGGCATCATAAGAAATTGAGTCATGTTGCTTTCTTCTCTATGATGAGAAGTCACCTTGAATCACGCGTGCCTGTCATTAAATGTGCTCTGTAATGTGAGACATGTTACATTGCAAGTACGCAGAGCAAAATCTGTTTCTGGCATTACAGCCTCCCCCCCCCCCCAAAAAATGTTTTATATGTATATTTCTCCTGTTGCATTTGACACACCAATTACAGACACCTTAAGAATCTATTTTCAGGCAGCATTTGTCTGCCAAATAACCCAGAGGGAGGCCAGAGGCTGCAGGTTGTGTGAAAGTGAGAAGTCCCTGTGACCGGACTAGGCCAAGTGTTCTGATGAGATTTCTCTCATTCATTCGATCAATTTTTTTTTTTTAGCTTGTTGGCATAGATTTAGCTTGTTCGCCTGCATTTTTGACAGATGACACTACACCTATCTTCACGTGTGTATTTTATGACGTGACGCAGATCCACGCCCAGTACACGTCGAACCAAAGATTGTGGAGTGTCAAGAGAGTAATCGGTGAAATACCTACGGAGATGTCGGTCAAATGCCTACTGGTTGACGGGAAATACGCTGCCGTCGGGAGTAACGTGTAAACCCAACCTTGTCAACAAGAACTTGAAAATTGTATTCGAAAAGTCACACAGAACCTCACAATCCTGTTTATGTCGAGACCTTGTCACCTAATCGATTCCTACCTTCGTGTAATCACATGAGCATCATTTGGTGTTTTCAGAAATTAACGTTTCAATATGGGAAAGGACTAGAAACAAACAAAAGTAATAGCTAACCTACATTTTAGTAATAATAACAACAAGGTTGCCTCCATATAGGGCCGCATACAATTTGATAGTTTTAAATATAGGTTTGTGTACGTTTTGAACAAACCGTCGCTTAAAATTCATGTTTATCTAAGTCAACCCTTCACTCCATCCCTGTTCCGTCGCTGTGGTAACGAACTTCGCTCTGAGTAAGCACTACGCATGCGCAGTGACACAACCGGGCCCACTCAAATACGCTGTTAACTTTCTCTGCCTTTAACTAGCCCGATGCTATGTATCTTTTTTTTTTTTTTTTTTTTTTACAAATAGCGTTCATAACAGAGAACCCGCTCAAACTGCAGAGCAGCCGAACAGACAGAGGAGTGTCTAATCCCCCCGGGGTCTTTCTGGGTGACCCCACAAAGGGGAGCGGCACCCTCTCGACAACACTGCTCTCTTTGAAGCGGCTGCTAATGCGTTTATTCAGAAACCACCGGTGGCGCCATTTCTCCGCAAGGTCTCCAAAGTGTCCGTTTACTAAAACGAGTCAGGTGTGTGCGTAAACAAAACGTTGTATGGGATTTGCGCAGCCGAACGCGGAAAGGGAATAGCCAATTCGTACGCAGTTTTGTGGGAGAAGTGTCCGAGAGGGATGGGCCAGATTCTCGGGAAACGCTGCCTCCGTTTTGCTGCTCTGTCCGTGCTGGGATTCGGGAGTTGTCCGGCTGATGGCACAGACAAGCTACCGAGTACGACGTGAGACTCGGAAGGACACGTCTTGTTTGTGAAACGCGAGGTACTGTTTGTCCCCTGTGGGTAGAAATCATCACGCCGAGGTCCGGCGGAGGGACACGAAAGTGACCCACACTCCGTGAACTGCCACAGCCGACGACGTGTTGCAATTACGCAGAGAACCAAGCCGCCGGAGTCCGGGCGGTTTGAAAGCCGTCCGTGTGATCGATTACGCTCTTTGATGGCATGTGTCAGGTTCGCCCGATACCCGGCAGATAACCGGGGAAGCTCCAGCTCTTTGATGCCCGCGGGTCCATTCATCCTCCTGTTGGAATGACGTCGGCACGGTCATTATAATTCACTCGGTGTAGACATTCGTGAATTCGTTCCCTCCGACCCTGAGCCCGGTGTCGGGGAGAGCGAGGCTGAGGCGGCTCGGCAGTCGGAAGGATATGGGAGAGCGAGCGGAACCGATGCAGCGGGTCTCGGCGACAACGAGGCATCTTCAACATTCAGGTGAGCAGCGGCTACCGGACGAGGGGCGAGTCTCACGGATAACCCGCCTTTTAAGCACCAGCCCGCCGCGGCGCGGACAGCGTGACCCGGCTTCTTAGTCCAGGTTTCAGTGCTGGTCCGAGACACATTTCTTAGGCCACAGCTCCATTAGCGAGGCCTGCGGGACGCCGCCGCAACCCGCTGCCCAGATGAAGCGGCATCAGACGCTGCTGCTAATCGATTTGTCGTCACATATTTGGGTGCCGTTGCACCGATGGGCTCAGCGCCGAGGGCTGCAGCTAGCTATAGTGTCAGTCGTTAAGTTACTGTATATCTGTTAGATTGTTGTTGGGGTTTTTTTTTTCAGTCAATGACAAATGCAAATCGCAAGTTACAAGAGCCCAAAGCGATGTGACAGTTTCTTAGCCCTGTGTGTGTGTGTGTCCACTGCCAGTATCCCAGAGTGCTTCGGTGGTCATTTCACTGGTCTTTTCTTAAAGACTTAAAGCCTTCACCTTCTCCAGACTGGATGCTTTTGGTTGGGCATTAGATGACATGTTTTTAAAAAAAGAAAAAAAGGCTGACACAGCGGCAGTAACGGGAATGTCACACCTGTTTATCATTCACACTGAGAATACTTCACTGATAATTTGGGCCCTCCATTTCTCACAACTTCCAGGTGTGGGTGGATATGGAGGGTTTTTTTTTTTTTTTTTTTATTTCCCCTCCAGTGTCATTCGTTGTGTGTTCATGTCCCTCAGTGTGCAAATGCCTTCACCAAGCAATGTTTCAGCATACACGAGCAGAGGTGTCAGCTGGAGAGTGATGACATGTCCCAGTGAGGATAATGAACGCTGCTGTGAAAAATAGTAATATGGCAATCCAGTCTCCAAGAGTTGTCTGTTTTTAAGTTGTGGCACCGGATATGTTTATGAGCAGAGGCACGGCGTGTTTATGGCACACCGATGATGGAATATATCCCAGCTTTTATAATAATAATAATACTTAGATATAATAATAAGCCTTAGATACAGCATGTTGTCTTTGTTTTCCAAAACATTGTGTGTGTCCTTGTGCCAGAAAACTAGCTCCTCTCCTCTAATATTGACTAATTATTTGAGATTATTTGATTTAGCAGGGCCTATTGTTGGTGTTTACAGGCACTTAAGGAATCCCACTGCTGTAGGATGAAACACCAGCAAAGTAGAGCATTTTGCGCCATTTGATAGTTTGGTGCTGCAGGTAACCAGTGTCAATATTAATGTTAATATTAACTAACACATTTTAGTAATTTGTGATGTTCCAATGTTGCTTTTGTAGGATAGCAACGAAATTAGTGCTTATTCTCACGTTTGTGCCTTTTTTAAATTTATAATTTGGATAACAGTCGTAAATCTATGACGTCCTGTTGCATTTTGTAAATCAGAGATTGTCAGAGTTCAGATCAAGAATGGTAAGTATGTCTAAAAGACAGGGTGTAATGCAGCGTTTAAGAACCATCTAAAGCACGTTATTTCTCGATAACTGCTCAGCCTGCAGTGGAATATAACATGATTACACTATGAATTTAGGTACAATTATTGATCTGCAGTTTCCCCTTTTAAACAGAAGGAAGTCCTGTGAGATTTAACCAGTTGATCAGTTCCGCGTCTGTCAAACTTTAGTGCCTTTTTGTTACTTTTTCTCTAAAAATGTTTCCTCTTCATCGTTTTGTCCTCAGTGTCCTCATATAGTTTGTGCTGCCCTGAAAGAAAAGAATGACAAGAATGGCCATAGGAACTTCTTATTTCTTTTTACCAGATTTACAAAACAAACACCAAGACACTTGTACTCACTTATTTAATTAAATAATGTGCCTGAGACAATGAACCCATACAAAATGTGATACTCTTGTTGTTTGAAAGTATAATGCCACGGGCTGTTGAAATTTAAGTTAATTTTGTTGTCTGTGTGCAGAGTATGTCAACATAAAAGCACCTCCTTTTAATTTCTGTAATACTGCATCATGTTAATTGGGAAACGATATTTTGATAATGGATTATTCCTTTTGAAATAGACTGAAAATGCTTTATTCTAAACATTTGGAACATATGGGAAACTATTTCCAGTAACCTCTGTGTATTCATTTGTCAGACATGCTTGAGCTTGAAATGCACATTTATGAACGATAACGAGGCAAATAACATTTTCAAGTTTGCAGTTGCGAATAACCTTCTGTCATATCCCCAGTGCATGTACAAGACTTTGATTTATGCAAGGTCTTCGCTATGTCTTGTGGAGAGGTTGATGTCATAGCATGCACCTTCATTTTAGACGTGCTGTTTTTAACAGCGTATGGTCGGACAGGTGATCCAAAAAAGCCACATGTTAAAGGGCTTCATTCACTCTGTGCTAATATCAGTGAGACGGTAGACTATTGATGGTCTGGCAGGTGCTTTGCAGGAGGGTGTGTGTTTGTGTGTGTGTGTCCCCTCCCGGGCAGATCTATAAGCTGCAGAACTGAAATCATGTGATTCTGCAGTGAAGCCATTAATAGGCTGCTGTTGATTACAAGTGTGTTAAAAACGGCAATGTAAAGTACCATAATTCATTCAGCACACTGCTGAAAACCTATAGCTGCAGTGATGTGTTGCATAGACGAAGCTGCTGCCGTTATTTTGAGTAGCTGACCAGATACTATGACGATCAGATATGTACATGGTTTGTGGCAGCAAGACACAGACAGGTTGGCAGGGCACATATGTTACCACCCCAACACCAAAAAACACACATACACAAACGCACACATGCAATCTGCAGTGCACATACTATCGCATCAACTGAAAGAAGAGAAAATGGAGTGGGAAGAGGTGAAAGGGATTGAGTGGGTGGCAGTGGGAGAAAAAGATGGAGAAAGAGGCAGAGGGAGAGTAGGAGTGAGTGGCACATGGCTTTCAGTCTAAAAAAAGATGAGCAAACACGAAACCAAAACCAGAATCTGGATTAGCTAGATAAGGAAGAGGAGGGGGACAGCGGAGGGCTCGAGGAGCAAATGTAGGTTTCCTCTGCACCGAAAAAATGGTGCAGATGCACACGCTCGGTTTCATGCTCATAAATGTCCTCTAAAATATGAATACTGAATGAGTGTGTGGGAAGAAGGAGAAGGCAGAAGATGAGAAAGGCAGAGGGTGAGATGGAGATAGGAGAGGGTGAGATTCTTAAGTATGGACAGAATACTGCTGTAGTGTGACAGAATAGGGAGAGACGGGATCATTAGAGACAACATGAGCCGAGCCAGGGATCCTGTGACAAATGCTGGAGAGAATCTTGATCTGAGCAGATTCTAACACTGACCCAGGCAAAAAAAGAGAGAGACTGGAACAGATGGATGAATGACAGAGAGATTTGAGACTGTGCTGCAGTTGCGGCATCATGCCAGCCCGACATAACCTCAGCAATTTCTGGAGACATTCTCAGAAGCCTGTCTGTCCAGGTTTGTTCCCAACACCTCACTACATGCCAAGCCCTCTTCAGTCTGCCTTTTCTGTCCCCTCAAGCAAACATTTCTCATTTCTTGTTTATCCCTATTGATTCTGACACCATAACAAGCTACCTGCAGGACAGGGAAGTCACTGCATACCCATGTGCCTGAAACTGTGCCCACAGAGCTTCCCTTTAATAATAGTTCACCAACAAATGGGGCAATAGTTGAATAGCCTATTGACACACACACAACCCCAGGAATATCACATGATTGGTGTGAGTCAATCTTGCAATTCTGGATGAACCTTGTATATCCCACATCTGCAACTTCGTCACCAAAGCCACATTCTGTACATGTATATTTACAGACAGCATGACATTTAAGACATTGTTCTATGATCAAAAGAAATAGATACTCCAGCTATTTTAAAAGATATATATTTTTCAATCATCAAATTAAAAATGCAACGTCCCCCGGATCAAGCACAGAACATCCATACTTGCTGTAGTAAATGTCACATACAAGCGCATTTCAATGAATTAGAATATCGTGGAAAAGTTCATTATTTCAGCAATTCAATTCAGAAAGTGAAACTCGTATATTATATAGATTCATTACACAGAGTGAAATATTTCAAGCCTTTTTTCCTTGAATTTCATGATTATGGCTTGCAGCTAATGAAAACCCAAAATTCAGTACGTCAGAAAATGAATAGTACATAAGGATTTTTAATACAGAAATGTCGGCCTACTGAAAAGTATGTTAATGTATATGCATTCAATACTTGGTATGGGCTCCTTTTGCATGAATTACTGCATCAATGTGGCGTGGCATGGAGGCGTTCAGCCTGCGGCACGGCTGAGGTGTTACGGAAGGCCAGGTTGCTTTGATGGCGGCCTTCAGCTCGTCTGCATTGTTGGATCTGGTGGCTCTCATCTTCCTCTTGACAATACCCCATAGATTCTTTATGGGGGTTCAGGTCAGGTGAGTTTGCTGGCCAATCAAGCACAGTAATACTATGGTCATTGAACCAGGAATTGGT